>JAZKJV010010207.1:0-58043 GCA_037367405.1 Ottelia alismoides | reverse complement strand
TAATTCAGCGGTGACGGTAATCATTCGAGCCGATGAAACATGATCTTCTCACGCAACTCGTTTGTCGTTATCGGATGGTCTCAATTGAGCCATGGCAGGACGCGCATGATTGTGGCTCTGTGTGGCGTCAGCGTGATCGTCGCGATGATCATGACGGTATTGAGTCTGAAAGATGCTGTGATCGATAGCACGCTGCAAGTGCCGAGAAGTCTCAAGGGCGATGTGTTCTTATTGAGTGCACGCACGCAGACCATCCTGCGACCGGCTCCTTTCCCCAAACGATTCCTCGATCGATTGCACGGCATCGATGGCGTGGCTGCTGTGACCTCGGTGGGCTATTGAGAATGCGCGTTGGATCAATCCGGAATCTCGTCAGGAACATCGATCCGCGTCTTCGGATTGGATCTGGAATTCGATGTCATCTCGTTGCCTGGCATCGACCCCAATGAACCCAAATTGAAGATGAAAGATACGATCATCTTCGACGCTTCGTCGCGACCCAAGTTGGCCCGGTGGCGCGCGCTTCCAGCAAGGAGAGGATTTTGCCACCGAAGTGAATGGACGACGCGTCGAAGTCTGCGGTCTCACCCATGCAGGTGTCTCGATCGCATCCGATGGCAATCTCTTTACCACGCATGCTAACTTTCAGCGACTATTTCACAACTTGGGCAGTCGAAGAGTCACATCGGCGTTATCAGGCTGGCAGCCGGGCGCTCCGAAGTAGGGGTTGCTCAGCAGGTGCGGCGACATGTTGGGTACTGAAGCCCGAGTGCTCACGCGCGCCGAGATGTTGGCATCGGAAACAGCATTCATGAAGCTGAACGATCCGGTCGACGACATCATGGGGATGATTGCCGGCGTGGCATTTTTTGTCGGGATGATTATCGTTTATCAAATACTTTACACCGACGTCGTGAACCATCTGCCGCAGTTCGCGACGCTGAAAGCGATCGGCTTTACCGGCGCTTTCCTGCTGGGCATTATCGTGGCCGAAGGCATCATTTTGTCTTTGATTGGGTTTTGGCCAGGTCTGCTCATGGCTCATGGGCTGGCCTGGCTCGCGCAACAAGCCACGCTGTTGCCAGTGACGATCACGGCTGGGCAATACGCTGGGTGTGTTGGTGGCAGCCATCGCTATGTGCGTTCTGGCTGCGTCGATCGCGGTGCGCAAGATCACTCACGCAGAGCCTGCCAGCGTCTTCTGAGAACTGTTCATCGTCAAGGAGCGTTACGCGCGGTCGTCATGAATCATCCAACTGTCCAGGTGTCTGCGCTGAACTTTAGCTTTGGTAGCGACGAACTTCGGCCGACAAGTTCTCTACGATGCTCACTTGGAGATTTATCCAGGCGAGATTGTAATCCTGGAGGGACCATCGGGCTCGGGCAAGACGACACTGCTCACGCTGCTCAGCGGCCTCAGGTCCTTTCAAGAAGGATCAATCAAGCTGTTCGGCGCGGAGATCTGCGGAGCCGAGCAGCATGAGCTCGTACTGTTGCGGCGCCGCATCGGATACATTTTCCAGCACCACAACTTGCTGGAGTTTTTGACGGCGCGGAGAAACGTCGAGATCATGTTCGAGTTGCATCCGACGATCGAGCGTCGTGAGGCTCAAGCCCGCACCCTCGCTATGCTCGCAGCGATGGGACTACAGAACCACATCGATTCCCTACCGGGCGCGATGTCGGGTGGCCAGCGGCAGCGAGTAGCCATCCGCTCGCGCGCTGGTTACCGAACCCGATCTGATACTGGCCGACGAACCCACCGCCGCGCTTGACAAAGTGACTGGTCGACAAGTTGTAGAGAAGTTGCAAGAGCTCTGTCGCTCGCACTCGATTCCCATGCTCATGGGTTACTCACGACAGCCGCATTCTGGATATCGCGGACCGAATCGTACGCATCGAAGACGGCCGGATCACGGAGGCCCCGTAGCCACCGTCGCCAGACGGTGGACCGGCCGCGTTGATATAACATCGCTTGGCAGCTCGGCAACAGCGCCATCCTCCCGCTTAGCAAGCCGAGTTGGGGCCAGACAAAACACTCAATCTCATGGGAGTCGAAGCATGTCAGATCGATGGGCAGCGCTATGCGTGCTCTTGTTGGTTGGGCTGGCAGCCAGTGCGTCGGTTCATGCTACCGATCTCAAGCTGCGGATCCTTTGGGATGGTGAGCCACCTGTTGCTAAGAAAACCGACAAGACTGACAAGACCGACCAGCAAGGCGCGACCGTACAGGCCGGATGTCAAACCGCTGAGCTTAGTGCGGATCGTCAATTCGTCGATCCGGCAACCAAGGGTGTGCGGGAATGCAGTTATGTAGTGGAGCCGCTGAGGCAATCGAGCGAGCGATGGCGACAGCCGCCTCGCGGGCGAACGGTCCGCATTCACATGCGTGATTGCCGCATTCAACCGCACATCTTGATCGCTCAAGCGGGAGATCGTTTAACGATTGACCCGCGAGACGCAAAGGTCGGCCACAACTTGAACTTTTCGTTTGTCAACAATTCGCCGTTGGGTACGCAGATACCGGTGCAACGCGAATACACTCGCGATTTGCCAGTCGCCGAACCGGCTCCGATACTTGTCACATGCGATGTGCATCCGTGGGAAACGGCATATGTGCTCGTACTCGATCACTCATGGGTTGGCATTAGCGGCCAGGATGGACAATTGGTCATTCGTGATTTGCCCGATGGCGAGCAGGTGCCACTGCGTTTGTTTCATGAATATGGACCTATCAATTCAGTCCGCATGGCTGGCCAGCGACGGACGCTCGATCGCCAGCGGCTGACCGTTCACGTCTCAGGTGCGACGATGGACCTCGGCGACATCGTGCTCGATGCCGAAAGCTTCGATCCGCGATAAGCCCTCCTCTGATGGGCAATCGGTCCATGAGCTTGACACAAAGGCTCGCGGTGCATATCGTTTATCGACGATGGACAATGAAGTGAGGGTGGGTATCCGAGGCTGTAAGGCGATCTATCATGGTTCGATCGAAGGCAGTGGCTGAAAAGTGCTGTACCACGAGCGAAAAACTGTCGCTACCAGATGTGGCTTGGGCCGAGGAGCTGGCCAGGCTGACATGGGCATTGGCTCATCCAGCCCGCGTGCGTATCGTGCGTCTGCTGCTGAGCCGAAAATCGTGCATGTGCGGCGAGATCGTGGAAGAGATGCCGTTGGCCCAATCGACGGTCTCCCAGCACTTGAAGATCCTCAAAGAAACCGGGCTGGTTCAAGGCGAGATCGACGGTCCGCGAGTTTGTTATTGCATCAATAAACAGGCGATGTCCACATTGAAGAAGTTGATCTCGAGCTTGTGAATGCTGCTTCCTCTTTTAAATAGTTCGCGTCAGCGCTCCAGCGGTGTCGCATAACAAAGAAAAGTTTTATTCAGTTCATCGTCTTTCGGCGATGAACGATTTCAAGCGTGATCGCAAGAGTTTGATTGCCAGAGCGTGATTACAAGTGTATCGACGCTCTTGATGAGCATGCTAAGGAGATGAGTGATGAGCGAGCGAATGATCATCGAAGATGTGCGCGATCAATATCGAGCTGTTGCCAGCGGCGGTCTGTCCAATGACTCGGCGGCCGTACGATCCGTGGCTTCCGCGTTTGGGTACTCCGAAGAGGAGCTGAACCAATTGCCCGCGGAAGCCAACATGGGTCTATCGTGTGGCAACCCCTCTGGCGCTGGCCGGACTGCGCCCAGGAGAAGTGGTCGTGGATCTCGGCTGCGGAGGTGGCATGGATGTGTTTCTGGCGGCTCGTAAAGTCGGTGCAACAGGTCGCGTCATCGGGATCGACATGACTGCCGAAATGCTCCAGCGGGCTCGCGCGGTCAGCAGAAGCTGGGGCTGACGAACATCGAGTTCCATCAATCAACCATCGATCGCTTGCCCCTGCCCGATAACTCGGCTGACTGCGTGATCAGCAACTGCGTGATCAATCTGGTACCGGACAAACTGGCTGTCTTTCGAGAGATTTTGCGCGTGTTGAAGCCAGGTGGACGCGTGGCGCTGAGCGACATTGCGCTCAAGCAAGAACTACCGAAACGAGGTCAAGCAGAGCGTAGAGGCTTACGTCGGCTGTATCTCGGGTGCGTTACTCATCGAACAGTATCGCAACCTGCTCGAACAGGCCGGCTTTGACGCAGTCGTGGTCACCGACATGGCCAAAGACTTGAATGCATATGCGCAGGCCAGCGCCGGCGGATGTTGTGGCGGAGAGACATGTGAACCCGTCCGAAAAGTCGCTGCACGACGGCTTAGCTGCAGTCATGCAGTCGTTTGACGCCAACGCTTACGCGGCCAGTGTGCGAGTCCACGCACTGAAGCAATCGTCCACTTCGAATGGCGCCTCAACAAGCATCTCAACGAGTACATCGAACCAGCGCGCCAACGAGCGCCACTGGCCCTTCGGATCTCAAGCTTGGATCGAGCGACTCCGCATTGAATCAGTCCCAATTGAGCGAGACTCGCGAGAAGAAGATGATGATGAAAGTTGTCCAAGTCTACGACAAACCGATGTGTTGTTCGACCGGCGTCTGCGGTCCACAGGTAGATCCTGTCTTGCCTCAGTTCGCTGCCGATCTCGATTGGCTCAAAAGCCAAGGGCACCATGTCGAGCGCTATAACCTGGCTCAGCAACCGCAGGCTTTTATCGATACTCCGTCGATTCACCAGTTGTTGAGCAGAGCTGGGACGGATTGTTTGCCCATCGTGGTAGTTGATGGCCAGATCGTCAGCCAAACCATCTATCCGACTCGCCAAGAACTCGCCGCCTGGATAGCCGGCGCTCCAGCCAAATGGATGTTGCCGATAAGCTATGAGCTATAAGGTATAAGCTATAAGCCTTACACCTTACACCTTACACCTTACTCCTTACTCCTTGCAGCTTCCACCTTGCTCCATCCGACTCGTAATTTGTTTTTCACTGGCAAGGGCGGTGTTGGAAAGACATCGGTGGCTTGCGCTACGGCGGTCAAGCTGGCTGATGCTGGTAAGAGAGTATTGTTGGTCTCTACGGATCCGGCTTCCAATCTCGATGAAGTGTTGGGCGTAGCGCTTGATAATCATCCGACGGCGATACCATCGCTTCCGATGTTGTGGGCCATGAATCTGGATCCGGAAAAATCGGCGGCCGAGTATCGCGAGCAGATGGTCGGACCGTTTCGAGGTCTATTGCCAGAAGCGGCTTTGAAGAGCATGGAGGAACAATTCTCGGGCTCGTGCACCTTGGAGATTGCTGCGTTCAATGAATTCTCACGGTTGCTGGGAGATCCAGCAGCGACGACGGAGTTTGATCATGTCATCTTCGATACGGCTCCGACGGGACACACGCTGCGCTTGTTGACTCTACCCTCTGCGTGGGATGGATTCATGCAGCAGAACACGACGGGCACTAGCTGCCTTGGACCTTTGGCTGGTCTGCGATCGCAGCAGAAGCTCTATCAAGAATCAGCTCGAGCACTCGGCGATGCAGCGTTAACAACACTGTCTTAGTCGCGCGGGCCGAGCCGAGCGCGTTGCGTGAAGCAGCCCGCACGAGCGGCGAACTGGCCGAACTGGGCGTGCTGAATCAGCAGTTGGTGATCACGGTGTCTTCAAAGCTCTTGATACGAACGATCCCTATGCTGTAGCGCTCGAACGTCGCGAAAGTATGGGCGCTCGGTAACCTACCCGACAGTCTGAAAGCAGTTCCCCAGAGCCGGATTCCGCTCACTCCTTAGGCATACTGGGCATCGATTCCCTGCGCCACCTGGGTTCGGATGATGTGTTCTCGGATGATGCTCTACCCTTGAGCCAGAATCTCGGCGACAGCGAGGAACCCGTTGATGGTTTGCCATTGCCTCGCGGAGTTGATCGATGATTTGATCGCACCGGGGCACGGAGTCATCCTTGCCATGGGCAAAGGAGGTGTGGGTAAGACGACGGTGGCGGCAGCCGTGGCAGTGGCGATCGCCGAGCGCGGCTATCAAGTTCATTTATCGACGACTGACCCGGCTGCTCACCTGGTGGCAGCGCTGGGCAACGAATCTTTGCCAAATCTAACCGTTAGCCGCATCGATCCCGCAGTAGAAACGGCCAGGTATGCCAGCGAAGTAATGAAGAAGGCCGGAGCGAATCTTGATGCGCGTGGTAAGGCATTGTTGGAAGAAGATCTGCGTTCTCCGTGCCTCGAAGAGATCGCTGTGTTTCGCGCGTTTGCTGATGCTGTAGCGGCTGGAGCAAATAAGTTTGTGGTGCTTGATACGGCACCGACTGGTCACACGATCCTCTTGCTCGATTCGGCCTTGGCCTATCACCGTGAGGTCACACGGCAGTCGAGTGAAATGCCTGAAGCGGTTCAAAATCTCTTGCCGCGATTGCGTGACCCGGGCTTCACGCGAGTGTTGATCGTGACGCTGGCGGAAGCCACGCCCGTCCACGAAGCCGCCGCTTTGCAGCGCGACCTGCGACGCGCCGAGATCGAGCCCTATGCTTGGGTCGTCAATCAAGTGCTTTCGCCACTACCGATCACCGATCCACTGCTCAAGCAGCGACAGTCCCACGAACAACAGTATCTGCGCGAAGTCAAACAACTGCATGCCCAACGCGCAGCGATCATACCCTGGCAGATCGAGCCACCGGCTGGCATTCATGGTCTGGCTCGGTTACATGCCCGATAGCGACATCGCAATCAAAACACGTGCTAAAGTAAGAGCTTGACGGGCCACTCCACCCTAGCTTTTTTTCGGCAGGAAAGATGGAAACCGAAAGCCAGCGCTCTAGCATCTATTTTTCTGTGACGCATTTGCTCTGCGCCATGGCATTGTCGGCGGTGATGATCAATGCCTTGTTTGGTGCCAACGAAAAGTCCTTGCGGTTCATGGGCACGACGACATTCCTGTTGTGCATAACGGCAGCCACGTTTGCTGCGGTTGGCTCAAATAAGAGCCGACTGTTTGCGATCGGGTTTTTGATCGGTTGTTTGCCGTACGTGTACCTGGTTTTTGGAGGCAACGGCAATGGCAGACGTTACCTGGCGACCGAGGTCGCGTGGGAAGTCCTCGATAAAGAGCTGAAACTTTCCGAGCCACGCAAAACGCCTGTGGGGGAGACGGTTCAATTGTTGAACAACGGCATGGTGAGCGTATCGACGCCGCGTGGCTTCGGACGCACCCGCAACCATCACTATGACTTGGGAAGATGCCAAGCGAATGGGGCATCTCCCGTATGCTTACAAAGAAGATCTGCTGCCCAAGAAACTCACCTTCATGCTCATCGGGCATTTGGTGTCAGCCGTGGATTCTCGGGACCGCTGCGGGCACATTGGCTGTATGGTCCATAAGCCGAAGAGTCCGCAGACTCCGGTTCCCTCGCCTTAATGCTCCAATCGCTTCCGCAGTAGTTCACGAATCTCCTTCCATTCGCTCGCGGAGCTAACAAGCTTTCCGTCCGGATCGATGAGTAATACGCTGGTACGGAACTGATGGCTAACTGGCGAGCCAGGGCTGAGTCATCTCCGACATAGTTTTGGGACCATAGAAGACCGAATTTGTTGGCAGTCGCTTGGCCAAGTTTCTGATCGGCATCGATGTTAATACCGATTGCGGTCACTTGCATCTTGTCCCACTCAGCGATATCCGACTTCAGTTGAGGCATAGTTGCCAAACAAGGCGCACACCAACTGGCCCAAACATGGACCAGCAGATGGCGACCGGCTAGGTCGTTTACTCGTACGACTCGACCGTCGGCGTCGACAAACTGATAGGCTCGCATATCGGAACCAGGTCGAGGGCCAATGCGGCACTCAACATCGATTGATCCAAGATCCAGTTCACTTGCAGCCACATTCTCCGAGGTAACGGTCACGGGTACGACGCGCGTGCCAACGGCTTCGACCAGGCAACCCGCTGGTTGTTCGTACAGCTGTATCACCAGATCGTACTGACCCGCAGGCACACCATGAATCTTGAAGCTGCCGTTCTCACGCAGCTTGACGAAGTAACTCTGTTTCGTTCTCAACCAGTCATTGAAGTCAGAGTGTTTGGGCCAAGCATTTTGAAGAGGTTCTGCGGTTGATGGTAAACCGAGCGGCGTTGCATCCGATGGTAAACCGGCTCCGCCTGGCGACTTACCAACCAGTTCAGCGACATTGTTTCGAGAATTTGTCATCGCTTCGACCGGTGGCGACTATGCGTCCTGATACTGGCAGACCTTTGCCACCCAGGATCAAGTGCTTGTCATCTCCGGGATGCAAATCGGAGCGGAACCGATTGGCTTGACGTCAAAGCTGAGTCCTCCCATGGCCCAAGGTAAGCAGCAATGCTCCCAGCCATCGGAGGCAAACGTTTAAATACAAAGTTGCCTTGAGAATCCGTCCGAGCAAAAAACGATTCTTGAAATCTGGCTTCGGTCAGCCCCCGTGCAGCTAGCGGCTAAAGTAGATCTCTTCATTACCGATGGGCACATCACCCTGCATCAACCGACCCGAGACCTTGGCATAGGGTCCAAGAGTCACTTGTCCAATTTGAGTTTGGTTGGTTGGTACGACCAACTCTGCAAACCCATCGTCGCTAAAGACTCTCAGCCGTTGAGGTTCGAACGAAGCTGCGATCTCGAACTTGTTCGTACCTTTCACTTCAAACGCTTGCCCAAAATCCGAATCGGGATGCTCGAAGCTGAAGTGAGGTGAAGTTGTGGCGGTACCGATGGCAACATGAAACTCTGTAACAGCGCGACCATCTTGCGTGACGACCTGACCAACCAATGACGCAGCGGGTTCTAACTGAAAATCCTCAACCAGTGGCCGATCCCCCGCAGCTATGGAGAGTTTACCGAAGGCCGTGCGATAGCCAGCGGCTTCGATTCGCACGCGATGACGATCGGTCGGGGCACCATAAGAATCGAATTGGATTTTATACTTTCCATTCTCGCCGAGATTAACTCGACCTTCCTGAAAGTCGGTGGAGTAAAAATCAGTTCGAAATGCTTTGACTGGAATGACCCTGAAACGATCAATTGGACGGCCCGTATTCGCATCGGTAACGCTGCCGACATAACCATGGGAGGCGTGAGTACAATGCGATGCGCTTGCGACTTGGCGACCAGCGTCACAGACTGGCGATCATAGCCCGATTTCTGGATGCGATATTCGACACCGTCAGCCGGTGCCCAGTCCCAAACATAAATGCCATTCTGGTCGGCGCGTCGTGGAACTCCGGAATCGCGATTACTGTCGTTGTTGGTGAGCGCCTCGGTTCTGCGCCAGTCGCCCAGCGACACGGTCGCGTTGGGGATTGGATTTCCGTTTGTGTCGACGATCTCGATGCGGATGGGATTACCGGGAGCAAGTTGAAAATCGCAGACAGTTGACCCCTGACTCAATTCAACCTCTCGATGTTCAGGTGCAAAGCCTGGCGCGATGACCGTGATTGGATATTTGCCGGGCGTGAGATTGGGCAGTTGAAATGTGCCATCCGGCCGAATGCCAACCTCTTTCTCGCAGTTGAAATAATAAGGACTTAATACCCAAATCACTAACCCCTTGGTAACGGGCTGGCCATCGGGACCGGTAATCGTTCCCTTTAAAGTGATCCCCCGTTCCAACACCAGCGTGGCGGAACCGCTTCGCAGCTGCGCTGTCGTAATGCCTTGCTTGGCCTGATAGTCGCGCGTGACCTGGTCGATCGCAAAGTCGGGATGCTCGACCGACAACTGAAACTCGAGTTCTGGGTTCCGCGCAGCGGATGGTGCGTTGCGAATCTCCCAGCGTCCTTCAGCATCGGTTGTGGCAGCGTTTTTCCCAAAGGCCAGTCTGCTATTGCATAGTGCAGCAGGTGACGCATTGCGCGCTCGGTCGTTCAATTTTACTGCACTACGTATCTGCACCTGGACGGTCGCGTTGGCGATCGGCTTTCCTGCCGTGTCCACGACTTTGCCGCCCAGTCGTTCGCCTTTTTCGAAGTAGAAGGTGAGAGTCTCAGGAAGTGCGAGTTTCTTTTCATCCAGTCTCAGCGACTGAGGAACATAATCCGGTTTATCCGCCCAGAGTTGTAGGAGCAAAGTGCCGCGACGGAATCGAATGACCGCCTCCCCCTTGGCATTGGTAGGGTAATGTACCCTCGGCAAGTTGCCACTCTTGGAAAGAGAATCTTGGTCGATGCCCGTGACATACACATCGACGCCTTCGAGCGGTTGCAACTGTTCGTCAAGGACTTGGACTGTCATCGAGCGAGCTTGCTCATCGATGATTGAATCCGCAGGCGCGTTTGACGCCTGTTTCTGTTGACCCGTGCTCGCATCGGGGCGATTCTCTTGAGCTTGGAGTGCAGCGGGAGTTACCAACACGCTCAGCAGTAGGAAGAGCCATGGGTTGGCAACAAGACAAGAGACCTGCTGGACGCTCTTGGATTGCGTGTGATGGAACCACATCATCTACAGCCCCCTGGTCTGAAAAGAGTCGATACCGACAGAAAACCGCCGAGCATGTCCAAGCAGGGTGAACATCGAAGATTGCTGATACCTAGAGTATCTCAGTGCCAAGAGGATGTCGAGCTGCGCAACCCTCCCGCGAGGCTTTGCGAGCGGGAGGGTCGAGCGTCAGCTCGGGGAGGGCCAGCACCTGCTAACCAGCGTTACTGCGCTGCAGCGTTTCAGACTCAACGGCGCTGCAGCGCGTCGGACTCTTGCGTCTGCTTGCGGCACCCTCCCCGACGAGGCTGCGCCCGTCGACCCTCCCGGGAGCTGCTGACGCAGCGGGAGGGTGGCGCGCAGCGCGCAACCCTCCCGCGAGGCTTTGCGAGCGGGAGGGTCGAGCGTTAGCTCGGGGAGGGCAGAACTTGCTGGTTGACTTTGCCATGAGTGCAGCGCGTTAGACTCAAACTTTGCTGCAGCGCGTCGGACTCTTGCGTCTGCTTGCGGCACCCTCCCCGACGAGGCTGCGCCCGTCGACCCTCCCGGGAGCTGCTGACGCAGCGGGAGGGTGGCGCGCGGGAGGGTGGCGCGCGGGAGGGTGGCGCGCGGGAGTGGGTGGCGCGATCATGATCCTTGTTCACAGGTTGTTAACGCTGTACAACAGATGGCACAGAGAAGCTTCAGCCGCTGTACCCGTCTCGCTATCCTGCAACGCGATTGTCGCAGCGTTGGCGAAGATATATGAGCACAGAGACCAGAAAAGATATGACGGAAACGCCCGACCTTGAATCAGCCCGACGCTCGATTGACTGCTTCGACCTGATTGTCATTGGTGGTGGACCGGCCGGCGTTCATGGGGCACTAACTGCGGGCATGTTGGGCAAACGTGTTTTGCTGGTAGAGAAAGAGTCGGTGGTTGGCGGTGCTGGTATCAACACTGGCACCATTCCCAGCAAGACGCTGCGCGAAACAGCGTTGGTGCTTTCTGGCGGTCGATCCCGCAAATTGTTTGGGGTCGATCTTTCGCTGCGGCGCGAAGCGACGATCCACGACTTTATGCGGCATGAAAAACATGTCAAAACGCAAGAGCGTCAGCGGTCGGAGAAAGAATTGGAGCTACGGGAGTTACCACGCTGCATGGAGAGGCCAGCTTTGCCGATTCCCATACTGTGCGTGTTCGGAACTCTGCTGGCCGCGAGACTCTTTATCGTGGTGACAAAATCTTGATTGCCACGGGGTCGTCGCCTTTGCGTCCACCGGAGTTTCATTTCGAAGATGATCGCATTCATGATTCGAACGAGATCCTCGAGCTCAAGGAACTGCCCAAGAAACTGGTCGTCATCGGCGCGGGCGTCATTGGTTGTGAATATGCTGGCACCTTTGCTGCGCTGGGTACCGAAGTTCACTTGGTCGACGGTCGCGATACGTTACTGCCCTTTCTGGATCGAGAAGTATCAGAGGGGCTGGTGGCGGCGATGACGGAGAATGGCATTCATTTTCATTGGCAGACAAAGGTCTTGGAATGCGCGACCGAGAAACCGGGCAAGGTTGACATCCGTCTTTCGTCCGGAGCCAGCATGGAGTGCGATGGTGTGCTGGTCTGCGCTGGCCGCAGCAGCAACACACAGAGTTTAAACGCATCAGCCGCGGGACTGAGCCTCGGTGCCCGCGGGTTGGTCCAAGTTCGATCGACCTATCAGACGACGGAGGTGGATCATATTTATGCCGCTGGCGATGTTATCGGTGCGCCGGCGCTAGCGGCGACGAGCATTGAACAAGCGCGAGCGGCCGTGTGTCATGCATTTGATGCCGCCTGGACATGTGGCCCTTCATGCTTGTTGCCCACCGGCATTTATACCATTCCGGAAGCGAGTTACGTGGGTGATACGGAAGCGTCGCTGATCTCCAAGAAGATCGATTACGTGGTTGGACGTTGCCGCTACTCCGACATCCCGCGGCGGCGATATCATCGGCGACCATCTTGGCTTCCTCAAACTGTTGTTCCAACGCGACGACATGCGTCTGCTAGGCGTTCACGTACTAGGCGAACAAGCGACGGAGGTTGTCCATCTGGGCCTGCTAGCGATGACGATGAATGCGACCGCTGAGTTGTTCCAGCAGGTGTGCTTCAATTACCCGACGCTAGGCGACCTCTACAAGTACGCCACGCACGATGCGCTGCTGCAACGTCGCAATCTATCGAGCCAACGAGTGGCTTAGTGGAAAGCGGTGCAAAGCGAGACTGGCTTGAAGTTATACTATCGAGCATTCGTCCGAGTTTTCTATGTATGGGATGCGACCATGATGGACTCTTTTGCGCCGGGTATTCGCCAGCGGTTTGTGGTTGGTGTCGCGTTTGTTTTGATTGCATGGGTATTGGGTTCGCACTCGCATGCTCAAACCAAGCTCGCCTTATTAGTAGGCGTGGAACACTATGAAAGTGATGGCTTGAAGCCGTTGAACTTTGCGGAGGATGATGCGCAGGAGTTGAAAGTCGAGCTCGACAAGCTCGGTTTTCGGACAGCGGTGTTGTTGGGGCAGGATGCGACGCTCAAGAAGATTCAATCCGTATTGTCGGAGCCTCTACGAGCGCAGCAAGAACTCAAACGCGATGATGTTGTGTTGGTCTTTCTATCAGGGCACGGAGTACAAAAGCTGGTGCGTCGCACTGTCGATGGCAAAGCGATCGAGAGAGAGGAGCCGTTCTTCTGTCCCATCGATGCTCGCGAAAAGGAGATTGGTACTTTACTGAATGTAAACGAGCTGTTGCTGCGTCTAAAGGCCGATAGTGGATCCAGTAATAACCTCGTCTGGCTCGATGCCTGTCGTGAAAGCCTGGATAAGGAAAAGGCATTGACGGTAGTACAATCGACGCTTTACCCAACCATCTGTCTCTATTCTTCGCCGCTCAAGTTGGACATCGTTCGTATGAATCACCCAAATTACGGCACGGCATCTTCGCTCATTATTTGCTCGAAGGCTTGCGCGGCAAAGCGGCCAATGAGAATAACGAAATCACGCTGCAGGGTTTGGCGGGTTATGTATCCAAACAAGTGCAACGCGATTCGCCAGGTTTGCTGGATGCAAATGAATCGGAGGCTCAAAAACCGAACTGGATGGGCGATCTGCGTGGTTCGCTGCTGCTCGGCAAAGTTTCGGATGCCAGCAGAGTCAAACCGCCATCAGCTCCGCTATCACCGTCGGCCTCTGGCAACGCCGACGCAACTATTACCAATTCATTGGGGATGAAACTCGTTCTGATCAAGGCGAGTAGTTTCATGATGGGCTCGCCAATTGATCAGGAGGATCGCGAAGAGTCAGAGATACCGCATCGGGTCACGTTAACAAAAGACTACTACATTGGGACGACAGAGGTAACGCAAGGTCAATGGCGATCTGTGATGGGCACGGCACCTTGGGAAGGCAGGATGTATGTGAAGGAGGGAGCGAATTACCCGGCCATCTTCGTGAGCTGGGATGATGCGGTCGAATTTTGCAGTAAGTTGTCAGCGCGCGAAGGGAAGACCTATCGCTTGCCGACCGAAGCGGAGTGGGAGTATGCCTGCCGAGGCGGCAAGTCGACGGCGTATAGTTTTGGTGCTGATGTGAGCAAGCTGAGCGACTACGGCTGGTGGGGCGGACGTTTTGGCAATGGCAACGCCAAAGCGGAGCAGTATGCACACGAAGTGGGCAAGAAGCTGCCGAACGACTTTGGCTTGTATGACATGCACGGCAACGTTGCGGAGTGGTGTTCGGATCTCCACGGAGACTATCCAAGTGCTGCAGTAAGCGATCCCACCGGTCCTACTGATCCCACTGACGGCCCGTTGCGCGTCCATCGTGGCGGTAGTTGGAACTACCTGGCCAGTAACTGCCGGTCAGCGTTCCGTGACAGCTTGACACCAGACTCCTGGAGCGAAGGTTTGGGCTTCCGCGTGGTCGTGGAACGATGAACTCAGGGTTCGTTCGCTTCCGTCTCGGGATTACACTTATTGATTCATCAGCGGTGTTCTGATTGCCCGATGGTTCCCCGCTCGACTTAAAACAGGTGCGGGAGAACAAGTCCTGAACACAAGCGGTCTAGCGCTTGAGTGTTAAGGCTTAAGTGTTTTGGCCATTGGGAATGGGCCGTTTGAATCTGGTCCCCAGAACACGCGGACAGCGATACTGGCGGTCCAGACATCTTGTCCGTTCATGTTGGCATACTCGAGGCCATTCATCAGTTTGATGCGGTGACCGGCGATGTAGTAATTGAAACCCGCGTACCCGGACTGGTAGATATCTCCTGCGGTGATATCGACCGGGCGCTCGTAGCGACGCTGCGGCACCAGCCCGTTGTTTTCATCCGCGAAAGCCAACTGGTAGCGAGTGGCCAACTGCAGTTTGTCCGTCAAGAAGTATCCGGGTTGAATGTTGATGCCAAACGCATCGCCGTTAGCGCTGCGCGTGCCCAGCAAAGCCTCGGAAACCAGCGAGCCAGGGCCCTGGGTGAGGATCAGCGCCGGTCGCAAAGCCGTCTTTGTATCGATTGAGGTTGGTGGCGTTCTGGTTGGCATCGCTGTATAGATAACCAACGTTGAAGAATGCCTCATCGAGTCCGAAGTAGTCATTCACATCCCACGTCCCGGAGGCGAGCAAGGAAAAACCGGAATCGTAGTCGGTGAATGCTTCCCACATATCACGGCCAGTAGCATTCGAGAAGATGCCTGTGTAATACGAGAACTTATCGGTTCTTCCTGATGCGGTTACCGCTGGCGTGTAATCCAGATTGAACATGTTGACCAACAGGCTGCGCTCGAGCGTGTTGAGATAGCGGCTCGAAACATTGCGGTCATGCGTGAAGCGATGTTTTTGTTGCCCAACAGTGAACAAGAATTTGTCATCGAAAGCCCATTGCGACCAGAGTTCGGTAAAGCCATTGTAAAAAGGATCCAGGTCGGTACCGCTGACTATCTGTGCATGCAGCGTCAGTTTGTCAAAGAACTTGGCCTGCGACCCGATACGGAAGCGACGACTCTCCCACTCATCTTGCTGAGCGGTATCGCTATCTGCGTTGTAGTATTGGCCATGATAACGACCCAAGAACCACAGTTCTTGCATCACCGGATTGTCGTCATCCTTGTAGAGTTGACTGAGATCCTCCAGTCTTTCCTCCAAGCTCTTAGGCTTGTCGCTCTCCGGTTTATCGTCAGCCTTTTTGTCTTTCGATTCTTCTTTGTCTTTGGTTCTTCTTTGCCTCTTGAATCGTCCTCGGTTTTCGATTCGTCCTTGGGGGTGTCGGATGCTTGGGAGTCATTTGATGACGCGTCGTTGCCAGCACTATTGTCCTGGGATTGGGCGGTCGATCCTTGGCTGGCGCCCTGAGAAGCGCCCTGAGAAGCGGCTGCGTCTGTCCGGCTTGGGCAACGCCTGTCAGTTGCGTACAGGCCAGCATGAGACAGGCCAGCATGAGACAGGCCAGTACCAGGCGGGCAAGCCATCCCCATAAGCCAACGCTTGTCACAGACGAGCGTCGCCCAAGTGGAGCATCAAAGTGATCTCGACCTGAATCAAGCTATTCTCCACGTCTCCCAACAGCCCCGATTAGCCCGCTGGCTTTGCTAGCAATCCAGCGAGCGTCCCGCAGGTCAAATGACTAGAAAGCCAAACCAGGACAGTCCTTAAATCGACGGAATGTGAAGAATGTGTGAAGCTATTGTTAAGCCAGCTGAGAGGAAACGGGGAGCAGTTGTGTGGTTTGGTAAATCTTGGATGGATGGGAAAGTTGAGTACGCTCACCATAACCACCTGAGAGCCTTAAGGCTGAGCAGCGGCATCGAACGCGCGGAGCGCTTGTTACTGGACCCTTGGGGCCTCTCTCGCCTTGACCACGTCGTTCTACGCTTTCCTAGGTTGTTATGAGGATGTTTACTGCACTACAATCCGCATTGCTTTTCGCAAACCGCTAGCGCAGCCAGTTCATCTGCGAGCGGTTCGGACATCTTCGCTCTATTCGCCCGGGAGTAATACGGTGCCATACAAAAAAATCGACTTGACGAGTCTGACGAACGCACAAAAGAAGTTAGAAGGTGATCTCGAAAAGTTGAAGGCTTTTTTTGAATACGACGACCAAGCCAGAACATCTAGAAAAGCTAAAGCTCAAGCAGCAGGAATTGCAGACCAAGCTTCAGCAATTACCTCCGCTGTATGAAAAGTTGTGTGTATTGGCAATCAGCCAAAACCAGCAGTGGATCGACTTGGTGGAGAAGAGCCACAAGATTGCAAAGGAACAGATGGACAAGGCAGCAGCGGAAGTGGAAGAAGTCGATAAAGGCAAGAAATCAGCCACCGATGTACTGAAAGGCTTCGAGCTCTACGAAAAGTTCGTCGACGGAATTGCAAAGAAAGCGGAGACTGACACTTCTGATTTGACCATTGCCCTGGTCGACTATCGAGGAAGCACTTGGACGGAGTCTCTCATGAGACTCGATACTCAAATCGCAGAAAAAGGCGGACTGAACGAGTAAAGTCAATTAACGACAACCTTCTAGCTAAGGCTGTTTATGACCGCATCGGAGAGTATAAAAAGCGCTCGGCTTGCTCCGCAAACAATTGGAAGCAAAGGTCAAGGGCAAAGGTAACGTGCTCGACCTGGCTGCCGAGGTCAAGGAGCTATCCGAGCGAATCCAAACCAAGTGCGACGATATTGTCAAGAAAGTAAACCCGCTGCTCGACTCATTGCGGAAACGCAGCTTTACGATCAGCCGCTGTAAGAATCACGCTGCGGCTGAAAAAGCCTTGCCGGGCTACGAGTTTCAGATCACCACAATTACGGACAAGATTCCCACGGCCCTGAAAGGTATGCGGGGTAGCCTGAAGACGCTCGAAATCGAGAAGGATGGAATGGCCAAGCGAGTCGAGGGCAACAAACCTCTCATGGTGGAAGTCAAAGCCATGGAAAAGTATCTGCAAGATGCATATACCAAAGTAGAAGAGTATGAGAAGGAAGGTACTGCCACGGATGAGTTTGTCAAGAAGTTAGCTAGTAAGAAGTAAGAGCGATCGTCCACCGTCTGGCGACGGTGGCTACGGAAATCGTAGCCACCGCTGCCAAGTGGTGGAAGCACTGCGTACGATCGTCCACCGTCTGGTGACGGTGGCTACGGAGAACTTTCTAAATTTTTAGCAACTTTCGAGCGGCTGGAACGATAACCATAACGCGTTTTGCGATACTCACCCCCTTCTCAGTTTGGTTGAGGCATAACATGTTTGAGATCGTCGTTCCTAATGGGCGCACTCTGGGACAGGTAAGTTCACGGGCCGGATCGCACAGAAATGACTCGTGGGTACGAGCCGATGCCGTGCCAGCAACTGGGATCGACGTGCGCGTCGTCTCCCGTGGGCATCAATCCAGCGATACGACGCCGGCTTGGTTCGTTCGTGGAAGGAACACTACCGTTTCGTTTCGCGACAACGATGCGACCGGTTCCGTCATATTCATACAGCCCGATCGAACCCTCGGGGATCGAATTGAGGTCAGGTGTCGCATCGGATCGCAAGAACTTCATCACACGATCTGGAGTATCTCTGGCGAAATCCGCGTTCGCGACCGCGGGCCGCTCACCGCGCAATCAAGGAACAGCGCTCGCCGACGCGTCGTTCGCGAATTGGTAGGTAACGGCGCGCTTCCCCGGCTTGGAATGTTCACAGCGCATGACTCGGCAGGGAATACACAGTACGGTGCTCTGGTCGAGTTGGTGGGAACCGTTCGACCGTGGGATGTTCCAGTTCCCTTCCATATGGTGCGTCGCGTCGCAGGCTTGCAAGTCGAGGGAGGCTTCGAATTCCCAGAACTTCATGCAGACGACACCACTCGCAATACTTTTCAAGACCAGACGTTATCACCACAAGGCCGCATCTTTGACTTGGATGCGCCGGGAAGCCACTTTACTCCCGACGACCCGGTTGGTTTTAAACACAAGTGGAATGTACGCTTTGAGCAGATGATCGCCATTGGCGAGTTGCGACCTGGTCGTACCTGGTACGATGCGACCAGCGGCGGATTGGCCATCTCACCAATCCGACGTTGGGGAGTTGATTTTCAGATGGAAGTCACGCGGTCGGGCCGCCATCCAACGCTTCAAAGCGAGATCCGAAACATAGGCGAGATCGTTTGAGAGATGGATGCTGTAGCCACCGCTGCCAAGCGGTGGAAGCATTGCGTACGATCGTCCACCGTCTTGTGACGGTGGCTACGAAGAAGCATCACGATCCAACCGTCCACCATCTGGTGACGGTGGCTACGAAAGCTGGTCCACTATTTGGGTGATACTCCAAAGATCTTGCCTTCACCCGACGAGTAGCCTTCGGGAGTCTCAGTACTAAACAATTCGTCAGTCAGTGGAGCATCGTAAACGAATTGATTCATTACCCAACGTTGCTTGAGTTCGGTGCCGCTGCTCAATTCGGTCCACAGTTCCACGGGGAGTCTTGAGGCTGGTCGAACCCAATAGGTCCGTGTCCAGGTCATTCCATCACGTTGCTCCGTGCTGCGAAGACCGACTGCATTCTCACCGTTGATCAATTGAGCGGGGCAGTTGTTCCAAACCATCTTTCGGCACCGAAGTAAAACGCTCGAAGAAGTCGACGGTCGGAGGCGGCTTGGGGATATCTGTTTCCCTCACCAGGGCCTGATCGCTTGATGGTCGCCTGTTTTGTAAGCACTTCTTTCCGCTTGGCATCATCGTAGAAAGCGACGGTCACTCCCCGTTGCAGCATCCCGAATAACGTGACTGCGTGTCACAGGGAAAAAGTTGGTCCGTTCGCTGCAAATGCTTGCCCTTGACCCGAATTCGTCGAACGTACAATACGTTCGCATTCTGGGCTGGTAGCTCACTCAAGAATTTCAATTCGAACTCCAATTCCTTCGCCAACTTGGAATCTGCCGACTTCAATCGCTCCTTCAACTTTTCTATAGCCGCTTCAAGTGTTTGTTCTTTTACTTCGCCGGCTCGATCTCGCTCACCGGGAGCGTACGATGTCTCGACATACTCTACCGTTCGTACAGCCTCGATCCGTTCCTGGATCTGCGCAAACGCCACCTGATCATCCACTGTCAGCGGCAGGAAGAATAAAGCGAGAACACCTACGGTGACCACGACCGCAACTGCACGCAATCCGACGTTGGAACTCCACAACAAGCTCAGCTTCGAACTCCACGAACTTGAGTTCCACGCATACTTTTCATCGACAAGCTGACTCGTTGGGGAGCTATGACCAGCTACAATCGCCTGCACGTCTACCTCTTTACGTGCTGGTTGAGTTCTTTGAAAGAGCCTCTCCAAAGCTTGGTCATCGGCAGTGGTGTCATGGTTGTCTAGTGGCATGTCATTTCCTCGTCGTGTTCTGCATGAAAGCACGAAGTTTCGCGATCGCACGCTCAAGTTGTGATTGAAATGGTTGTATGAGACCTATCGAGAACGAGTCCCATCTCTCGAAGGTTAACTGCTGATCAAACCTCAAGGCAAGTAAGGCACGCTGCTCGGGCTCCAACTGCTCGAGCGCGATACGAAGTTGCTCGGCGTCTAAATCCGCTTCGTGGTTTGAATCATTGATGCAATTGTTTGCGAGTTCGGAGGTCAGAAGGTCCTGGCGCTTTTGGCGACGAATCTGGGAAATCGACTCATTGACGACACATCTTCGAAGCCAGGCCTCGAAGGCTGCAAGTGGCGGCAATTTATCCGGAGTCTGCCAGATTCGAATCAGTATTCGCTGCCGCACCTCTTCGGCATCCGACACCTGTCCGACGATTCGCGCCGCCAGGCAGAGCATCTCGTGCTGATAGACGTTCACAACTTGCTCGAAGGCTCGCATATCACCTTGTTGCAGTCGTTGATAGGTGTCGGCATCGATCATCAGTTCTTCACCAAGGCTTTCTGAAGCGGAGACACATAACTAACGAACGCAAACCCGTTTTGTACGAAAGATTCTAGAAATTGTCTTTCAAACATAGCCACCGCCCGTAACTACCATCGCCCACAACCACCGTCGCCCGTAGCCTCCGTCGCCCGTAGCCACCGTCGCCAGACGGTGGACAGCCAAAGAGTGATGCCTCCACCGTCTGGCGACGGTGGCTACGGAGCGTGGTTACATGGAGTGGTTACGTATGGTGGCTACCATGGCCAAAAATTTGCGATCTCGCGGCAAATACGCTATGTTCACGCTGATTACTGCCTCCCGCCTGCTGTTCCCGCCTTACCAACACTCTAGCGTTTGCGCTTCGTCCCATGCGGAAACTTACGCCCATACCGATTGTCGTGTTTTGCTGGGTGTGTTGCTTTGTGATCGCCTGGTCGAGAAATGCGATGGCCACCGATTCGCTGCATGATCGAATCGACGCCGTGATTGCTGCCGCGGCCGGTGGCCAACTGGGGGCGCGATCCGATGACGCCGAATTCATGCGGCGAGTCACTCTCGATCTGGCCGGTCAGATTCCAACCAGCGCTGAGGTGCGGAGCTTTCTGGACAATCGATCGCCTGACAAGCGGCAGGAACTCATCGACCGACTCCTGGAGAGCCCTCAATACTCCGAGCGCATGACGGACTTGTTCAATATCATGCTGATTGAACGACGGTCGAAGCATGCCGAGTGGCTCACATTCTTGCGCCAATCATTTGCGTCGAATAAACCATGGGATCAAATGACGCGCGAGATCTTGGCGCCGCAAGCCGATGAGGAAGCATCGCGTGGTTCCGCTCTGTTCTACACCGCGCGGTTGGAACATATCGGCCAGAACCCGCCCGATGTCCCTGGCCTGGTGCGCGATGTAGGCCGGTTGTTTTTGGGTGTCGACATCCAGTGTGCTCAATGCCATGACCACCTCACGGTGGATGACTACAAACAAGTCGATACCAAGGACTGTACGCCTTCGTTAGTACATTAACACTTCGACAAGATGTCAAGTTTCCGGCTGTGGCCGAGACGCCCTTGAATCAGAAGATTGCTTTCAAGTCGGTCTTCGGCGGCGATGAAAAGAAGACCGGGCCGCGACTACCCGGCGGTGCGGAGATCGAGTTGCCGGAGATTCGTAAGGGAGACGAATACCTGGTTCCGCCGGATAAAAAGTTAAAGACACCGGGCGTGCTCAAATTCAGTCCCATTGCCAGACTCGCCGAAGTGCTGCCTACGGCCGACAATCCAGCCTTCACCAAGAACATCGTGAATCGACTGTGGTGGATGATGATGGGGCGAGGCCTGGTCGATCCCTTAGACTTGCACCACTCGTCGAACCCGCCTCGCATCCTGAGCTACTGCAACTGCTCGCCCAGGAGATGGTCGATCACCGTTTCGACATCAAGTGGTTTCTCAAAGAACTGGCACTCACACAGACCTATCAACGCAGTGGCGTGTTTGCAGGGGAAGAGGCTGATCGCGTTGCGCCAACGTCTTATCGATTCGCACTGGAACGCCCGTTAACGCCCTCTCAGATGCTCGCTTCACTGCTTCGCGCGACCGGCGAAGCGCCAGCCAGCGACAAAGAGTTCGATGCGTTGCGAGATCGTTTCGACAAGGCGTTTGCAACTCCTCCGAAAGAGCCGGAAGTGGCTGTCACACCGACTGTGAAAGGCGCGTTGTTCTTATCCAATGACAGCGTGGTGCTGACCTGGTTTCAGCCGCGTCCAGGCAATACCGTGGAACGACTGTGCAAGCTAGACAAAGGCCACTCGGCGATCATAGAGGAAGCCTATTTGTCATTCTTGTCGAGATTACCCAGCGATGAAGAGATAAAGGATGGCGAGAGGCTATTGACCAGCGTAGGTGGGTCGCGCGAACGAGCGATTGGCTATCTCGCGTGGGCGCTGGCTTCATCCACAGAGTTCTTTGTGAATCACTGAGACAAAAGCAATCGTCGATGCTCGAAGTATGAACAACCACAGCAGATTATGTATCCCGAGCGAACATCGCTTATCGCGTCGCCGTCTGCTCGGTACGGCTGCGACAGCCATGGGTGCCACGGGCCTGAGCGCTCTCATCCAACCGACGATCGCCCAAGAACTGCTCCAGAAGGATCGGCAGGTACTGTTCATTTGGATCGATGGCGGCATGAGCCAACTGGAGAGTTGGGATCCGAAACCGAACACGCGCTTTGGTGGCCCATTTCGCTCGATTCGCACCAGCGTCCCAGGCATCCAGATCAGCGAGCTGATGCCTCAAACTGCGAGGCAAATGCATCATCTTGCGCTCGTGCGCAGCCTGTGTACGCAGGACAATTCGCATTCGGCCGGGGTCGCACGCATCCAGCGAGGCGATCCGAAGAATCGCGGAGTGACCTATCCGTACTTTGGATCAGCTGTGTCCAAACTGATGGGACCAGGTCGCAGCGCGCTACCCAGTTACGTCTGGATCAAACCTGGTAGTGGAGGCTTCATTCATGAAGATGCTGGCTTCCTCGGTCCTAAGTACGGCGCTTTGGCGTTCGGTGACGGCAAACCACCTGAGAATTTGCTGCGGCCAGAATCCATTCCAGCTGACGAGGACGAGCTACGACATAGCTTTCGCGAGCAAGTCAACGCACGTTATGCGCGCTCGCGACGGTCGCAGGTAAGCGATGCCAACAAGTATGTGTTCGACACGGCTCGCACTCTCATGCATCGTCGCGAACTGTTCGATGAAAGTGCGTTTTCAGAACGAGATCGACAGCGTTATGGCACCCACGAGTTTGGCCGACATATGCTCATCGGGCGCAAGATGCTGGAGGCCGGTGTGCGATTTGTGAAAGTCAACTCATACGGTTGGGATACGCATGGAGATAACTTCAACGCCCATCTGAATCTGATGCCCAAGTTCGACCAGGCCTTTTCCGCAGTCATCGAGGATTTGGCGGCCAGTGGCATGCTCGAGCATGTTTTGGTGATCGCGATGAGCGAGTTCGGACGCACACCGCGCATCAATGGACACATCGGCCGCGATCATTGGCCAGAAGCCTGGTCGCTGGCGATGGCTGGTTGCGGAATCAAACGCGGTGTCGTTGTGGGCCAAACCAACGCGGAGGGTACATTCGTCGACTCTGAACCGCTGGACATTGGACATATGTTCCACACCTGGTTTCGCGCTTTGGGCATCGATCCTCAAGCTACCGAATACGATAACAACGGCCAGCCACTGCCAATTGCGCATGATGATCAACACGCTTGCAAGGAAGTGCTGGCATAACTAATCACGTGGACAATTCCACGTGTAGTATTGAACGCTGAGGATGTTCCCGTCATCGGCCTACAGAAGAATGCCTTAATCTCGAATTGGATGTATCGACGTGATTAGTTCCAACGAACATCAAGAGCTGTTGAACCGTTACGAGCCCAAAGAGTCGGGGGTGATCGTGGCGGATCCTCAAATCGTCGAGATGCGCTTTAGTCCTAATGGCACGATGTTGGCTGCGGGTGGCTACGATGCGCGCGTGCGAGTCTGGAAGCTCGACGAAAGCGCTGCCAGCGAGAGCAACTCGATCACCGGACACAATGGTTGGGTGCACAGCGTTGCTTTCCATCCCACGGAGTCGAGCATTTATTCGGCGGACTCGTGGGGACAGCTGCGAGCTACGCGCTGGGTGGATGATGTCCCTGCAAACCACTGGGTTCAGACAATCGCGCACGATGGTTGGATTCGGCAAATTGCCCTGAACTCGGACGGTCGATTGCTAGCCAGCTGTGCATCGGACCAACGCGTCTGTTTGTGGGAGAGTGAAAATGGTGAACTGATCGGTGAATTGTCTGGGCACGATGAGGATGTTCAGTCCCTGCAATTTGCGCCCGATGGGCAGCTGTTGGCTACAGGCGATGCGAAGGGTAAGGTCCGCTTGTGGGAAGTTTCCTCAAGAAGTCTCCTGCGAGTTCTGGATGCCACTGAGCTGTGGTTGCTCCATCGCTTGCAGGATGTCGGCGGTGTGCGAGTCATTCGCTTTAATCCCGCCGGTACGTTGGTGGCTTGTGGAGGAGTAAAGCCTGCCAATGGCGGGACGGTCCAGGGAGAACCGTTGCTGCTCATTTTTGATGTCGCAACTGGTGAGCGGAAATTCACGATGAAGTTTGGTGAGCAGAAAGATTGCCATCTTCACGACCTGCACTGGACAAACGATGATGTATTGATGGGTGTCACGTGCGGTACACCAGGAACGGGCAAAATTGTCCTGCATCGCTTGGGCGACGAGAAGCCATTTTATGAGACGACGAAGTATCCCAACTGCCAGTGCTTGAGTTATCACCCAGCCTCCAACAAACTGGCTGTGTTAACCACCAATCGCAACAGCAATGGCAATGGACGTCGCCTCAACAAGGAAGGGAAATACGAAAGCAACACCTCACCCATTCATCTATTCAAACTGGGGCATTCGTAAGGCCGAGCAGAGGAAGTTTCTGGGGCGGGAGCGAAACATGTTGACAATATCCTTAAGCGAACGCGGCGATCGTAAGCGGTCAAGTTGGCTGCGTCGCGATTTCTTGAGGGTCGGCACGCTGTCGCTCGGTGGTTTCTCGTTAGCGGCTCGCCAGGCTATCCAAGCCGAAGAGATCAGTAAGTCATTCGTGCGCGATCGCTCGGTGGTATTACTCTACCTGTCGGGCGGTGCGAGCCATATCGAGACGTTCGATCCCAAGATGGAAGCTTCGTCCGAGATTCGAAGCATGACCGGCGAGGTGGCGACGACTCTCCCCGGTCTAACCTTTGGTGGTTCATTTCCCCTGTTGGCTCGTCATGCGCAGCACATGGCAATCGTGCGGTCGTACCAACACACTGTGGGCGATCATGTCAAAGCGCATGTGCATATGCTCACTGGCGGAACCGACGCCAACGGTTCCGGCAAAGAAGGTTTCAGCATGGGATCGATGGCCGCCCGACTGCGCGGCCCCAACCATCCGCAAACTGGATTGCCTACTTTCTCTGTGCTGACTTCACCCGAAGTGGATGGCCAGTACCGCAAGGAACTGGATCGCGTCTTACTTGGCTCGCAGCCAGGAGCTCTTGGACTGGTCAACGCACCCTTTCATCACATCCATGAATTGGAAACGGACAAGCCAGAGAAGAAATCTGTGGCCCGCAATCAAGACAAAGGGCAAGGTTCGTTGGCCTCCGACATGCGATTGAATTTACCGAGTGATCGTTTGGGTGAGCGGCGTGAACTACTGCGAGAATTGGATCGCTTGAATCGCAGCGTAGATGCCACCGGACAGATGTCCGCTGTCGACAAATTCCATGAGCAGGCTTCGAACCTGGTTCTGGGTGGTGCTGCCAAGGCGTTTGACTTGCAGAGCGAATCGCGACGCTTGCTCGACCGCTATGACACCAGTCACATTCAAATTGGTCATAAGGAGTTTCGGGCTTCGACTCTTGGTCATCAGATGCTCCTGGCGCGCCGGCTATGTGAAACGGGTTGCGGCTTTGTGACCGTTCATAGCGCAGGTTGGGATATGCACGCTGATGGTAATAACCCGGGCATGGTTGAAGGCATGGATCGGCTCGGTCGATCGGTTGACAAGGCGGTTAGTGCTTTCCTGGAGGACGTCGCCGCGCGGGGCTGAGCGACAAGATACTGCTGGTGATCACGGGCGACTTTGGGCGGACACCGAAAGTGAACAGTCGAGGTGGCCGCGACCATTGGCCGAAGCTCTGCACGCTCGCGCTGGCCGGAGGCGGCCTGCTGATGGGACAGGTCATCGGTCAGTCGACGCGGACAGCCGACGCTCCCGCTTCGAATCCCTATACGACGACCCATCTGATGGCGACGATCATGAATTGCCTGTTCGATCTTGGACAGCTTCGTCTACAGTCAGGGATACCTCGCGAAATCACGCGCTTTACCGACAACGCACAGCCCATTGCAGAGCTGGTGTAGTAGCTGGGCCAGAACAATCCCTGAGTTTGTGGTGCCACACAAGCGGCTGTTAGCCCCGCAAGAGGGCGACATCTTCTCTGCCGTCGGCGCAAGCCGACGGTTCGGGACAGTCCGAGAGCCCGCGGCGAGTAAGTGACTCATTTGTGTCCATCAACTGGATCGAGCCGCAATCACCAAGCACTCCACCGAAGGCCCAGCCAACTTGGATTGCGGCTCGGCATAGTCAATCAAAATGGCACGCAACCGACTCGCCGCCGATACCGCATCGGCCAACAACCGTTGGCTTGCGCCAACGGCAGAGAAGATGTCGCCCTCTGTCGGGGCTAACAGCCTGTCTTGCTGCTCGGCAGCCGCTGGATTCTTCTGACTGACCTGGCAAGACAAAACAAATGGGGCAGGTCTGGACCTGGGCCTTTGTTCAGAGAATGGGATTTCCTGTAACCGGACAGTTTAGAATCCTCATGTATTCTTGAGGCAGTCGCGATTTTCGCGATGCCAGGTTACCGAGGCTCGAAGTCGGGGCACCCAAGATGATTGTTGAACCATCTACGAAAACCTGCCCAAGATGCAATTCTCTAATATCAGAGGACGCTCCAGGCGGCTTGTGTCCGCGTTGCTTGATGCAGTTCGTAGCCATGAGCACAGGCGGCGCAGACTTTCCAGCGGACGATCGATCACCGCCCGATCTCGAGTCAGTGCGAGCGGCTTTCCCTTTCCTGGAGATTCTCGAACTGATCGGCCAGGGGGGCATGGGCGCGGTGTTCAAAGCCCGGCAAACGAAACTGGATCGCCTGGTCGCGCTAAAGATCCTGCCTCAACGCCTGGCGCGAGAACCCCTCTTCGCCGAACGCTTTGAACGCGAAGGCCGACTACTAGCGCGGCTGAACCATCCCAACATTGTCGGTGTCCATGACTTCGGTCAAGCCAACGGCTACTACTATTTGATGATGGAGTATGTCGACGGAGTCAATCTTCGTCAGGCACTAACGACCGGACAGTTTACAACTCAACAATCTCTGAGCGTGATCCCGAAGATTTGCGAAGCCTTGCAATATGCTCACGACGAAGGCGTGCTGCATCGCGATATCAAACCGGAGAACGTGTTGCTGGATTCGAGAGGTCGCGTGAAGATCGCGGACTTTGGTATCGCCAAGTTTTCAGGCATCGATGACAAGACTGGATTGACTGCCACCGGGGCAACGATCGGCACGCCGCACTACATGGCTCCGGAGCAAATCGAACGACCTGCGGACGTTGATCATCGCGCCGATATCTTCTCGCTGGGCGTTGTCTTCTATGAGATGCTGACCGGTGAACTCCCGCTCGGACGATTCGCGGCACCGTCCGAGCGCAGAGAGTCTCTGGACGCGCGTATCGACCAGGTTGTCATGCGGGCTCTCGAGAAGGATCGCGAACGCAGACAGCAAAGCGCTAGTGAAGTGCGCACACAAGTCGAAACTCTCAGCCAACACGCCGCCAAAGCCCCACGCAACACGAATAAGAGTGCCATCAAGATTCCGATGCTGGCAGCGAGCGCAGAAATCACACACCATAAGCTGCGTCCGAACATCGCCATCGCACTAGTTATCGCATCGATCATTGTCCCATCAATGATGGCCTTGTATCTGAGATTGCCATTAAATTCCATTGCACTGTACCTGGCCGCGATCGCTGGCTGGTTAGGTATTCCTGGCACCATCATCGGCGTACTGCATTTGCAGTATCTCGCCAAGAGTGGCCAGCGGCATGGTCTATTGCCTGCAGTCGTTGCTAGTACCTTCTGGACGTTCTCTATCGCCTTTGTTTTGTTCTTCCTCCTCGCGATGGCAGTGCTCCAAGTCTTTCACCGGGCAATGGAAACAACGTGGAACCGCTCGAAGTAACGATTGTCTTAGCCCTAGGGTTGGTGGCGACCATCTTGTCTGCTCGCTTTCTGCATCGATGGGTCCAACGAACTCCGCCACAAGTCGATTATGCAACCACGCTACGGTCGTCGCATCCGGCCGACAGACTGGCAGTGCAAGGGATCGCAGGCGCGTTGTGGATACTGTTTGGTATGGCCATCATCATGCTGACACCAGTGGGAACGCTTGAGCGAGTACTGTTGGCCTTGATTCTAATGGGCTTGGCGGTGGCGGCCGTGTGGTCCATCAAAGGTTGGATTGAAAGAACTACGCCTGCCGCTGCTGAGCCCGACAGGCCCATAAAGCACCCGGTTGATAGAGTCCTTCAGAATCTGTTGAAAGGTATCGCAGTTTCGGTGTGGGTGGGACTCTTGTTGACGACCATATACATGATGCCAAGAGCTGAGCCGATGGCGCAGCCAATCCCAGCCAACAACTTTCAGGATCAGAATGTAACAGACGATTCGAAATTCTTGAATTTGGATATTGTGACTCTATCAACCAACGAAAATGTGCTGATCATCGATGTCACTGACACCAATAGTACGTCCGCGGTGAATATGGTCCCTGTGGAACACCTTGGCGAAGGCATCATGGGACATATGCCGGAAGGTGATTTCAAAACGGAGTTTCGAATTGACTTCCAGGGGCCCATGCTACAACCCCGAAGCCGTAGCCACTGCGTCCGAGAGTTATCCGGGACAGTGCATTTTTCCCAGGGGTACCATACGAGCCTCAGATTCTCGACTTCAATGCAGGGAAATCAGTGTCATTGGCATTCGCGCTGCCTGATAGCAAGACTGCCCAGGTCTGTAAGCAACGTCTGGAGCGTCAGATCCATGCTGGTGAATGGCCCGTCGCCATGGACGTAGATGGCACTAAGAGATTGCTGTTTCAGGCGAACAGCTCAGTTGGCGAGTACATCGTTTACGTGGAACCGCGCCGATGAACGACTCCAACCGCTGCTACGACCGTAACGCGGCCAGGTTCATGACCACGCAATGGACGCATGTGCTGGCCGCGCGCGGCAAGTCGGCTGCAGCTAGAGAGTCACTGCAACTGCTATGCGAACGCTACTATGCTCCGGTGGCTGCATTTGTGCACAGGTACACACAGGAAGATCAACAGGCTCAGGATTGGACTCACTCTTTTTTCGCCAAGCTGCTCGAAGGCGATTCGTTAAACACAGTACTTCCATCGAAAGGCAAGTTTCGAAGTTACCTGTTGGGCGCCGTCAAGCACTTTCTGGCCGACGAGCGGGCCAGGCAGCAAGCGGACAAACGCGGTGGTCGCACCGCGCATCTTCCTATGGATGCCGCTAGCGACTTCGCAGATTCCGATAACAGTTCGGACATCGCAGCATGGGATGCTTACTTCGACCGACAGTGGGCAATCTCGATACTGCAAATGTCGCTGGAAGATTTGGAAGCGGAGTTGGATGCAGCGCAATTGCCCCGCTTCCAACGGCTCCGCCCCTGGCTGAGCGGCGATCCGAGCGAACATTCGCTCGCCGAGGTCGCGACGCAGCTTGGCCTGTCCTCCGAAGCGGTCAAAGTAACCATCCATCGTTGGCGAAAGCGCTTTCGCGCGATCGTAAAATCACATATCGCTTCGACGGTATCCGATGAGTCCGAGGTGGATGACGAGTTGAGCTACCTCATTCGCGTGCTGGCCACGTAGCCGTGGTTGACTGACTGACCTTGGACAACCCATATCTGACCGCGGACAGCCTATGTCTAACTGAGGACAATCCACATCTGAGTTAGAACAATCGCTGAGTTTGTGGTGCCACAAAAGCGGCTGTTAGCCCCGCAAGAGGGCGACATCTTCTCTGCCGTCGGCGCAAGCCGACGGTTCAAGACAGTCCGAGAGCCCGCGGCGAGTAAGTGACTCACCAGTGTCAATCAACTGGATCGAGCCGCAATCACAAATCACTCCACCGAAGGCCAAGCCAACTTGGATTGCGGCTCGGCATAGTCAATCGAAATGGCACGCAACTGACTCGCCGCCGATATCGCCTCGGCCAACAACCGTTGGCTTACGCCAACGGCACAGAAGATGTCGCCCTCTCTCGGGGCTAGCAGCCTGTCTTGCTGCTCGATAGCCGCTGGATTCTTCTGACCGACCTTGGACAACCCATATCTGACCGCGGACAGCCTATGTCTAACTGAGGACAATCCACATCTGAGTTAGAACAATCCATAAGTTTGTGGTGCCACACAAGCGGCTGTTAGCCCCGCAAGAGGGCGACATCTTCTCTGCCGTCGGCGCAAGCCGACGGTTCATGACAGTCCGAGAGCCCGCGGCGAGAAAGTAACTCATTTGTGCCCATCAACTGGATCGAGCCGCAATCACAAGTTACTCCACCGAAGGCCCAGGCAACTTGGATTGCGGCTCGGCATAGTCAATCGAATTGGCACGTAACCGACTCGCCGCCGATACCGCCTCGGCCAACAACCGTTGGCTTGCGCCAACGGCACAGAAGATGTCGCCCTCTCTCGGGGCTAACAGCCTGTCTCGCTGCTCGCCTGCCGCTGGATTCTTCTGACCGACCTGGCAAGCCTTCACTGCAGTCCAGATTTGACGCGAAAGAGTTGTGTGTCGTACAATAAACCGCTCCGCACAGTTTCCCACCTTACTTGCCCACCGATTGTGCCTCGATGAAAACAGCTTTGTTTCTGCGCGCTTTCGTACACCTCTGGGCTGTGGCTCTCTTCTTGTTCGTCCCCCTGCAGTTTCTTCAGGCAGACGATAAAGATAAGGAGATTGAGTCGGGCGTTGAATACTTCGAACGGCACGTGCGACCTCTGCTGGCGGAGAAGTGCTTCTCATGTCACGGTCGTGGCCAGCGCAAAGGGGCGCTCAGTCTTGATCACCGCGATTCGCTGATGGCCGGTGGTGAAAGTGGGCCCGTGGTCGTCGAAGGTAAACCAGAAGAAAGTTTGCTGGTGGAAGCCATCCAGTACGCTGGATCGATCCAGATGCCGCCCGATGGCAAGCTGGACAATCGCGAGATTCAAGTATTAAAGCAATGGATCGCCATGGGCCTGCCCTGGCCCGACGAGACAGCTTCGAAATCCGGCATGCGCAGTTCAGGCGGCGTCTCGGATCAAGATCGGCAGTTCTGGTCGTTTCGTCCTATCGAGAATCCCGAGTTGCCCAGTGGTTCGCCGTGCTGAGTGGCCGCGTCAGCCTCTCGATCGCTTCATTCAGTCGACTCGAAGCCGAAGGACTCGAACCCACCGTAGAGGCCGATCGTGGTACTTATATCCGTCGCCTGTCGATAGATCTCGTGGGACTTCCACCGACAGAATCGGAGATCACCGCCTTCGTGAATGATTCGTCGAGCGATGCGTACGAACGCCTGGTGGAACGTTTGCTCGACATGCCGCAATATGGCGAGAGGTGGGCGCGACATTGGCTGGATGTCGCGCGCTATGGCGAAGATCAAGCGCATACCTTCCAAGCGCGTCGCTATCCAAGCGGTTATCGGTATCGCGATTGGGTGATCGATTCCTTCAATCGAGATCTGCCGATCGATCAATTCTTGATGCAACAGATTGCTGGCGACTTGTTACCCAGCGACGATCCGAAACAACGGCTGGCTGCGCTCGGTTACTTTGCACTTGGTCCCGTTTACTACGCCGATGCCGGCTGTGCACCCAAGGCCAAAGCAGATGAATACGATGACAGGATCGACACGCTGACGCGCGGTGTTCTCGGGCTGACCGTTTCATGCGCTCGCTGTCATGATCACAAGTTCGATCCCATTACGGTGCGAGACTACTACGCACTGGCAGGGATTTTTTCGAGTACCGAATATGCAGAGGAGCCTCTCGTCGCAGCCGAGGTGGTCAAGGCGTACGACGACGGACAGGCAGCCATCAAGCAAGCCGAAGGGCGACTGAAAGAGTGTGAAAACGAACTGACTCGAGAAGTCGCGGAATCGTTGGCGCCCAAGACGGCTGAGTATTTACTGGCGGCACGGCGAGTCCAGAGCCAGCGTAAGGTCGAGCCGAAATACAAAGTTAGCGCAGCTATTGAAGGAACGGATCTGCACGAACTCATCGTCGAGCGTTGGTTGCAAGCGCTCAGTGGTGACTTGCTGCGAAACAACGCAGACTTCAAACGCTGGTTTGAGATCGCTGCCCACAAGACGCAAGGCAAGCTTGCCACGAACGTGCAGACCGAAGCAGAGATCGAGCGCATCGCCTTGGAGATTCAAGCTAGCCTCGAACTTGCCATCGAAACCCGCCGCAAGGCCGAACAGGCGCTGCGCGAAGAACAAGCTACCGCAGAGGGAGATGCATCAACTGCATCGGCTGACAAGAAAGAGAAGGACAAGAAAGAGAAAGATAAGAACGAGAAGGATAAAGCCAAGAAGCCGTCGTTGCCCGATGCGGTATCAAAGCTACTGAATAGTTTAGTCGACAATGCCAACGCACCCCTGGCAGTGCCCAAAGATCGTATCGACAAATTCTATTCGGACGATATGAAACAGCGGTTGGCAGCGCTGCGAAAGGCGGTTGATGATCAAAAGAAAGCTGCCCCGGCCAAATACGATGTGGTTCACACGCTGACCGAAGGCAAACCCACCAATCAGAAGATTCATTTGCGCGGCAATGTGAGCGACCTGGGCGACGAAGTGCCTCGACGTTTCTTGGAGATCCTGTCACCATCGAATGCGATGTCGTTTGAACAAGGCAGCGGTCGACTGGACTTGGCCAAGGCAATCGTTAGTTCGAACAATCCTTTGACCGCTCGCGTTTTTGTCAATCGAGTCTGGCAACATCACTTTGGGCGTGGCATCGTCAGCACCCCAAGCAATTTCGGTTTGCTGGGAGTGCCTCCGACTCATCCTGAACTGCTGGATTATTTGGCCAGCAGGTTCATGGCTTCCGGTTGGTCGCTCAAGCAGTTGCATCGCGAAATCGTGTTGTCGGCAACCTACCGCCTGGCATCGACCAGTATCCCGATCAATCTCGAGCGCGATCCCGATAATCGTTGGCTGTGGCGGATGAATCGTCGGCGACTGGATATCGAATCGTGGCGAGACTCTCTCCTCTTGGTGGCTGGTACTTTGGATTTGTCTGTAGGTGGGCCCTCTGTTAATCTTGCAGACAAGAACAACCGCCGTCGAACTTTGTATGCTGCGGTTAGTCGCCATGAGCTGAATCCTGTACTGCGGCTTTTTGATTTTCCAGATCCAAATCTGACGAGCGAACGTCGCAGTTTGACCACGGTTCCCATGCAGCAACTGTTTGTACTCAACAGCGACTTCATGGTCGACCAGGCACGAGCGCTTGCAGCCCGCTTGGAGAAGTCCAAGCCTGTCGACACAGAATCGCGAGTGGACCAGCTTTATCGCTGGGTGTTTGGTCGCGTGCCCGCGGCGGACGAACTGAAGCTTGGGGTCAACTATCTGAATCATGAACCATCGGCCGATGGTGTTACCGGTGAGATCAAACTCTCGCGAGTCGAACAGTACTGTCAAGCATTACTAAGCACGAACGAATTCTTCTATGTGGACTGACGGCGCCATGGCAATTGAACCTCGCTTTACGTTCTCCCGTCGTCAATGGCTTTCCAGGATGGGAACTGGTTTCGGTACGTTAGGGCTCGCTTCGGTGTTGGACGCAGATGGCCTGCTGGGGGCTGAGACTGCGCAGGCAGCCGCCGTCAGTCCGTTGGCTCCTCGATCTTCGCATTTCGCAGCTCGCGCCAAACGCGTGATCTTCCTGTTCATGAATGGAGGACCATCACATGTCGACACATTTGATCCCAAGCCGGCATTAGAGAAATACGCGGGACAAACGCCTGAAGAGCTGGTCAAGAATTATCCAAGAGCCAAAGGAAAACTCTTCCCTTCTCCGTTTAAGTTTCAGAAGTTTGGAGAGAATGGCGTCGACGTCAGCGAACTTTATCCGCACGTGGCAGGCGTGATCGATAACATCTGTGTGATTCGCTCGATGCACACCGAGATACCGAATCACGAGCCAGGTTTGCTGATGATGAACTCGGGTAATACCCAACCTACGCGCCCCAGTTTGGGGTCGTGGTTAACTTACGGTTTGGGATCAGAGAACCAAAATCTTCCCGGCTATGTTGTTTTGTGTCCAGGCAAACCGGTCGTCGGGCCACAGCTCTGGGGCAATAGCTTTTTGCCGGGCATCTTTCAAGGTTGCCATATCAACAACAGCAAACTCGATCCGAAGTCGGTGATCGCTCACGTGCGCAATTCGTATCTGCCACCTTCTGTTCAAAGACAACAACTCGATCTGATACAGCAGCTTAATCGAACGCATGCCGATCATCGCGACCAGGACAGTCAGCTGGAAGCTCGCATCGAGTCGCTCGAGATGGCATTCCGTCTTCAGTTCGCTGCGCAAGAAGTTTTTGATCTTGGGCAAGAGTCGCAGACGACGCGTGATCTTTATGGAGCCGGTGAGTTCGCAGACGCTTGCTTGCTCTCGAGGAGATTGGTGGAGCGTGGCGTGCGCATGGTGCAGGTGTATTATGGGAACGGCCAACCATGGGATGACCATGGCGATATCATGAACCATGCGAAACATGCCAAGGCGAGCGACCAGGCGATCGCGGGCTTGATCGCGGATCTCAAGCAACGTGGTTTGTTGGAAGAGACGCTTATCGTCTGGACGGGAGAGTTCGGTCGTACGCCATGGTCGCAGGGAGCCAAAGGCCGCGATCATCACAGCCGCGGCTTTACCTCATGGTTGGCAGGCGGTGGAGTAAAAGGCGGCCTGGCCTACGGCGCTACGGACGAGTTCGGCAATGCCGCCGTGGACAACCCGGTCCATATCCATGATCTACATGCCACCATTTTGCACTTGATGGGCATTGATCACGAGCGATTGACCTATCGCTACAGCGGTCGCGATTTTCGGCTAACCGATGTCCATGGTCGGGTCGTGCATGACATTCTGGCCTAGCTACATGCTCTGACGTTTTTCGAACAGTTTTTGCACTTCATACAGGCGGTCGTCAGCGAGTTCTTTGAACTCATCGACCACCTTGCCCATCATGGAGTGCTTGGTTCCGTCGGGCGTCACTGGCTTGTAATCAGAAAACGCTTTGATCAATGCATTCAGGTTGGTAACCATGAGTTCGAGCGCGGCCTTGTCCGTGCTCGCCAGGTTTTCGGTGATCGATGCGATGCTGGGCGCGGCTTCGACCAGTTTGATCGCGGTATCGATGTTCTTGGTTTCCGAACTATGGAGCGGTGGATTGGCTAGGGTGCGGGCTCTGTGGCGGGTAGTAAACCAACTGGCCATCGTCAATTCCAGCTTCTCGGGCTTCCAATTCAGCTTGACCTTTTCAGGGTCACTGAGCGCCTTTTCCATGTTGACTTCGCCTTTGCCCGTATCGGCCAGGTAAGTCATCAGGTATTTGACCACGATCTTGGCATCGGTCTGGTCATCGGCCAGCGATTGTGCTTGCACATTGCAGGATCGAAGAATTTGCTGCGCGATCGGATCGCCTTGCATGGCTGCCCAAGCAACGGAGTGGGCTGCCAACAGAATGTTATCGCGGATGGCCTGCATGCCGGCTTTGCGATTGGCTGGGTTGTCGATGGCCGTGAGCGTTCTTTCCCAAGCCTTACGAATAGTGACTTCATCGAATGCGGCTTTTGAGAGTTTGTTGGCGGCCTGACCCAGTTTTCCGGATAGCGAGAGCGTCTTGCCAATGACCAGCGAGATTGGTTCTGGAATGGTCGAGGCGATCGAACCGGCCAACTGAATTCCCAGCATCACATCTTCAATTCTGTGGTACGCAATCTGTTCTTCTTTGTTACTGACGAAGTTCTCGATAGCCGGCAGCAAGAAACTGCGAGCTTTAAAAGCCTTCTCGATGTCTTCTTTGAGTCGATTCCAGATCATCCACCGCTCGGCGGCGCGGATGGCATTGACCGTCAGTTGAGTAATCAATCGGGCAGCGTTCAATGCTGCGGTCACTTGCCCGCCAACCTCTTCGGCAAAGGTCTGCATGCCAACTTCTTTGATTGTGTCGGTGACATTGTCTTCGACAACTTTGTTGTTGATTGCCACCCCCATACCCGGTATGGTGCGGCCCAGGGTACGCAACAGGTTGGCAGACGCCTCGACGATCATGAGCACCTGGCGATCGCGCTTTAGTTCCAAGATCAGTTTCTCGATCGATTGCTGCTTGGCCAGTTCCATGCCGCCTTCGTCGATCAGCATCAGCTCGCGTTCAAAGTCCTGCAACTCTTCCTGGACCCGCTCGTAGTCCTTCTCCATTTTTTCATTGGCCGACTTGCCGGTCTTCTGCAAGTCCTTTTGGCATTGTTCGCTCTGAACCACCTTAATGAACTCGGGGTTCAAGAAAACTTTGGCAGCTGCTTTTACCGCCGGCAGCACGGGTGTGAAGAGCTTCGATGGTTCCGTTTCGCGCAAACTGTCCTTCAAGGTGCTGACTCCAAGCTCCTTTCCCAGCATCGAGGTGAAGGCCTCACCAGCTTCTTGAAGGCGCTGGATGGTACTGACTCTTTTACAGCGTCTTTCAGTACACTCGCCACCCCTTCGGCAATTGCGTCGATGATTTTCTGGGATCGCGGGGACTCTCCTTCGATTCCTGAATCATCGCCTGATCGGTGAACTTGTCTTCATCGATTTCGTCGGCGAATCGACCAGACAGAATGCAAGCGATTTGCGGATTCACACGTGCCAAGGTCGCGCAGATTGCATCGTCGATATCGCCTACCAAAGCCACAGCCGCCGCATCGATCTCGGTACGTTTCGCTGCGCTTTCGACCGACCGTTTCAGCTGCTCCTCCAATTCCTTATACTTGTCAATGGTCATGTCAAGCTTGATGGACGCCACAGTGATTTTGTAGATGGCCTTGAGAGCCAGCTTAGTCATGTTCTGGGCAAACACCGCATCGTCGGTCGCCATCTGTTCGCGAATCGGACCGGCCAAATTGTTTAGCTCTTCGTCGAAGGCATCATTGAATGCGCGGAGCATTTCTGGAGTGGCCTGGGTTCCCAACAGCGAGTCGATCGAGTCGGTGACGTTGCCCATAAACACAATCTCTTTGGGATTGCGACTTTCTGCGTTGGCGAGCTCCTGCTGTTCGGCGATCTCTTCGACGGGGCCGGTATTGCCTTTCATATACTCGTAGCCGGCGGTCTGCTGGCCCAATTGATCCATGGCTTGGCTGAGATCCGATGGCAAACCTTCAATCATGGAGACCGTCTTCTTGCCAACCCTGGCAACTTTGAGTCCCTTTTTAGCGATCTGCAGCATGCGAAGTCGCTCTTGCTTGGTGCTACTCTGCATGCCTTCTGGTAGCTCGGAATTCAGGGTCTCGGCTACCTGTTCTTGTAATTGGGTATACTTTTTCTTGATCGCGCCGTTTTTGTCGTGGCAGCTTTTACCTCCATATGCGCTGCCGCCTCGTTTTCGTCTTGTCGCTTCTTCTTCAAGTTCTTTTTGTAGAGCTTGAAGGTGGCCTCGAGCATCTTTGCCGTTTCGCTGTATTTGTCGGGAATGAAAGTTTCAGGCATGATGCCTTCACGCATCAAGGGAGTCCATATCTCAGCGGCCGCTTCTTCTTCGGTGAACAAAGGCTTGCCCTCCGAATCCTTCTGCGCCAACAACTCCTTTTGCAGTTGCAGAATCACTTCTATGCCGGTCTGCGTGTTCATCTTTTCTTCCTTCGAGATGGACTCGTACTTGTGCGAATCTTCAACCTCGATGACCGACAGCGGATCGCGCTCGTTTGACTTCAGGACCTTTCCTTTGTCGCCCTTCTCCTTGATGCTGACGTCCATCAGCTTGCGGAGCACGTTGCGGTCGTTCTCCAAGCCGCTCCCCATAATCTTTTCGAGCGCGTTGGCACGCAGGTCGTTCGTTGAGAGTTCTTCTCAAACTCGATGGAAACGCCCTTCAATTTGCCGATAAAGGTGGCTTTTTCTTGTACGGTTGCCATGACTGATATTACCTGATGGAATGGATTGAATTGTGAGGTGCAAATGAGCGCGAAAGGCGGTAGCCGACAGGACTAGTCAACGGCCACCAGCACCGATATCTCCACTTTCTTGATTCCGGCTAGCACCAGGCCCATTTCGGCGCGAACATCGCGGAACGGATTGTCCTTTGCACGGCGAATGGCCTGAGTCAGCGGGTTGTTGATCATCTCCGCCTTCAGTGCACGCACTTTACGAAGCGCTCTTCACGCGCGGCAAGTTTCTTCTCGTAGGGTGCTTCCTTATCGCAGATGACTTGAAAAGCCTTGTCGAATGCGCCGGGGTCGAATCGACTTCCCAGATTGTTTAGAGACTTGACCACGTCTTCCTCGGTCTTCGCCAATTGATCAATGACTTTTTGGTCGTTGTCCAGGAATCGGTCCCCGTCGTTTTTGTTCGTCGATGCCTCGGTATGAACCTTTTGTATCTCGTCAGCCATCTCTTGGAGCGCTTTGGTCAACCGACCAGCTCGATTGATCCAGTCCAGCCGTACGGTCTCGAGATCCTTTTCGTAATTGAAGTTCGTGCCTTCTGGATTGTTGGCGAGTCGTTCTGCCGTTCGACGGTGATTTTCCAGTTCCTTGCGGGCTCGGCCAAACGCTTCGAGGGCTTCGGTCATGTCGGGCGCAGGGTTGGAACTGAGAGAGCGATGCGGCAGTTTGGACATCACATACAGGTACGGTTGCAACTGCTTGTCAGTGAAACTGGCAGCCTTCTCGAGGTTTTTGTACTGCGTCTTGTCGGCGTTCGGGAACTTCTCCATGGCTTCCTTGGTCGCCGGCAAGATGATCTTCGTAAAGTGTTCGTAGTCGACCGTCCACTGTCGAATCATGTCGCGCAGCATACGTTGATCTTGTTCTGCCTTGGCATCCTTTGTTTGGAGCTCGACACGAGCATCATCTGGAGACATTTTGAGCATCTCGTCGAGCTCTTTCTCGACCGCCTCCAGTTCTTTAAACGCCAGATGTATCTTGCCTTCCATGCCAGCCAGCTCTTTGGCTTTGTCCATCCTGGTGTTGATCGCCTTCCAATAGTTATCCGTGGTACCGACAACTCTTGTGCTGGTATGTTTCTTCAACTCGGTGATCTTGTCCGTCTGAAGCCACTTTTGGGGTTTGCGGACATTGGGAAGCATGATGGACTCGTACTTGGTCTTGAATTTCTTGTACAGTTCTTCCTGCACTTCAGCAGCGCGGATGGCTCGATCAATCTTGCCCTCCATCTTCAAGACCTCTTGCATGGCCAACTCAGGATCGAGCAACGAATTTTCGTTTCCGGTGCTCGACATGCGAACCATAACCTGCTCCATCTCTTCATTGAGCTGATTAAAGGTGTCACGCATGTATTCCTTGACGAGCCCATCATCCAGCAGAGAGTCACCAAACGTATGCAGTCTCTTTAGAATCTCCTGCCACTTCTTGAGCACTGCCTTGAGCGAGTTCGAACCGACATCCGTGCTCTTGCTGGTCGCTTTCGCGAATGCCGTACGGTACTGTTCGATCATTTTCTCGGCGGTCGTGATCAGCGAGATATCACCGGAGTCGAGCATGGCGTCGACATCCGACAGGTTCTGTTCCATGTTTTCGAAATAGCCTGGAAACTCGAAGAACTCTTTCTTCAGGAACTTCACTTCGAGCTTGAGTGCATTGGTATCCTCTTTCGCCTTCGTGGTCTTCTCCAGAACCTCTGCGTTCGCTGGTCGTGGCGCTGCTTGATCGGCCTGTACAGTTCCAGCAGTTTCTTGAGGTAGTCCATTGAAGGCGGAGTTTGGGGATAGCCTACGAGCGATGTTTCCAAATCGGAAACCTCAATGTTGTCGGCTCTCAACTCGAACATCATGCGGACGATCTGGGCCCAAACCCTTTCACAGTTCTTGTCGACGTCTCGGCGCTTACCTTCTTCGACCATGGAGTTGATAGAGTTCTGGTCTTTGGTAATGGTCAATGCGTCGCATTTCTGGCCGATATCTAACAAAGCTTTCTTGGTTTTCTCCAACCACCCGTCCCAGATACGTCTTGGGATTTTCGTCCTTCTTGAGCTCGGGTCTGTCGAGGGCCTTCAGCCAGTCTTCCATAACTTGTTTAAACTGAATGTGCAGGCTGGTCTCGTCGCTGCTTGTCACACGCAGTTTGGAAAGTTCTTCTTTTACAGCGGCCAGTTTGTTGACGACGATGTCTCGTTCTTTGTCGATCTGTTGTCTGGCACTCTTGCGGAGTTGTTCGTAGCCTTCCAGCGATGAAGTGTCTACAACATTCTTCTCTTTGAGCCACTCCACTAAGGCTTCATAGTTCTGATTCAGCTGGCCGACAGACTGAATGCCTTTGGTGTATTCCAGGTTCGTTTCCGTAGACGAGATAAGACTACCGATCTCTTGGTACAAGCTGAATGCTCGGCCCGCAATCATTGGCCATTGGGAGATGAGCAAGCACTTCTTTTTCAGGCCCTCGAGTTCAATCTTGGCTTTGGTCCAGTTCGCAAAATCTTCCTGGAAGATCTTCAGGGCATCGTTCCCCTTGCTGACCAGATTCGTCAGCGCGATGTTGGCCGCTTTAAAGTCTTTAGTTTCCAGCAGTTTGGAAATATAGGAATCGAGCTGCGTTTGGAAGGGCTCGTAGAGCAGCGAAGGAGCATTCTGTTGTTTCAGTTGCTGAATGATCTGCTCTAACTTCGATTGATTCGTCTGGCAACTCTGTTTATCCTGCTGGCCCGCCTGAATTTCGCCGTCGACGCGTTCGCCGATTTTCTTCAGTTCCAATATCGCGTCATCGACCTTGTCCATATTGACGGCGTTCGCGATGCTGATTTTTATGCCTTCGATGCGATAAGCAGGAACATACGCGGCCAACGTTGCCAGTTTTATGTCGAGTTCTGCATCGCTTTATGTACGGACGGTGGCAGAATTCGATTGACATACTCGTTCGAAGACCTTTGGGCACTTTCCAGCAGCGAGTCGGGCTTGCCCTTTAACGCCTTGACCGCTTGGGCATAGCCTTCCATGGGTGCACCAGACGTGACTATGCGATGCTGAGCCAACAAGTCATCGACTTGTTTGAGCTCTTTCGTTGTTCCGGGCATCTGAGCAATTTGGCTACGCACAGAACGGAGTTGGCCATACAGATCGTTGTATTCGGGAATCGATTTCAGCTCGACCCCTACATCACTTTTGAGAATGAGTGCGTGGTTCTTGCACGATTTTAGGAATGCAGGATCCAGACCTTTTCGGACACTCCTGATGGCTTCAGCGGTGGTCGCGGTCTTGACTGCGATATCTCCATTGATGATCGACTCCCGAGCTTGCGAGATCAGTCGGATCATATCGGTGTCAGTATTGGCACCGCGCAGTAACGATGCCTCATGAATCAAGTTCATGAACTTTTTGCGCTCGTCTTTGTACTTGTCCAACTCCGATATGAAGTCTTTGGCCTTCTTCTCCGACTGCTTCAGCTCTTCAGAAAACTTCTTCATCCCTCCAGCGATTGTTTGGCCTCTTCAATCGTGCTGGCCTGGGCGAATTTCTGACGGACTGTATCCAAGGTCTGGACGGGTGCGCTGAGGTCCATCCACTGGTACTCGCGCCAGGGGGCGAGCTTCTGCTCCGACTTGGTAAACTCGTCGTAGTACTTTTGAATCTCCTGTTGGTTTCGATAGCCGTCTTGGCCAGCGCCGGACAGTTCTTCTGCAAGTGATCTTGTGCCGACACGATGTTGGGTGGCGATTGGGCTGAAACGTATTGCGAAACAGCTCGTTTTTCCTCAATCTTGTAGGCGATCGCCGCACTGCGAACCGCCTTGTGATTGATTTGCGACAATTTGGAGAGCGATGCAGATTGGTCTTTGAACCCCTTGTAGGTGTTCAGGAAACCGCTGACGGCTTCCTTGTAAGTCGTTGCCTGATTGAGCGTGCCGATGGCCTTGCCGAGCTCTTCTGCAGTTTTGGCAGTATCGTGCTGCTGCTGGGCCTTTTCCGATGATGCTGGAAATGCCTTTGGGCATCGCTGGGTCAAAGCCGACCATTTCCCGAATCGATGACTTGATCTGATTGAACCTGTTTCTGGCTGATTCCAGCTGAACGTTCGGTACTGGTTGCGTCTGAACCGGCGTAGGTTTGGGGTTTGAACCGGTGGGGGTTGAGTCTGAACACCCGAGCGTTGCCTCTGAACGGGTGTGGTTTGCGGCTGAACGGGTGTGGGTTGAGTCTGTACACCCGAGCGTTGCCTCTGAACCGTTGTGGGTTGCGGCTGAACGGGTGTGGGTTGCGGTTGAACAGGATTAGGTTGCGGTATGACCTTTTCCAGTTTGGACTTGGTGTTGCGTCCCACTCCAATCAGGGCGCCGGAGCGTTGCCTTTGTGTGGGCGGTGGGGATGTCTCGAAAAGATTCTCCCTATCTTTCAAGATGATTCCCACCTCACCACGAGGCTCAGTGGCGTTTGATTGCTTCTTGCCGTTGGACATGTGAAAGGCCCTTATCGTGTCAGCGTTGGTGTGCGATCAGAAAAAGAACTGAATAGGCAGCACTGAACAGGCAGCACTGAATGGGAAGAACGGGCTTGCGCGGTGTGGGCCAAGCCGTCTTACAAGTCGGGCAGCGCGTCAAGCAGTGGATTGCGCATATCGAACGCGAACGCGCAAACATCAAACACCACATCATCGGTTTCGAGATAGCGCCGCAGTTCGGCGACGGCTTGAGGTGTGGTTGGAGCCTCGGTTAAGTTGGCGATCACCGATTTCAACTTGATGATCGCGGTGGCAGATAGTGGGTGCTTGGCCTCGGCGACAGTTTTAGCCACTTCCTTCAGGCCGGCGATGGCCCAGCTTCGAACGGCCTGCCAATCTTCCAACGATGTGTCCGCGTCGCTAGGCTTGTCTCACTGCCCGCCGTCTCTCCCTGCTGAGCCGCTTCCACCAGCTCCCTTAACTGCGCCAGCATCGTTGCTGCATCTTCGAACTTGCCCGACTCAATCAGTTCCTTGATGGAAGCGACCGGTGTCAGCAACTCTGCTTTACGGTTGGGATCCCTGCCAAGAATATCTTTGATGGCGACGACAAGTTCTTTCAACTCGTTGGTCAGACGATCTCGCAACGCGTCGTCATTGTTGCTTGTCGAGGTCTGATCAGGTGACGCTACAACTGGCTGAGATGCGCCCAGTTCCTTCAAGATGGCTTCAAGCTTATCCAGTTCCGCGGTAGCCGGTTCCCGTTGGTCTTGGTCAAGCAGTTTGCCAATGGTCGCGCACTGCTCATTCAGCTCGGCTGCGCGAGTCGGGTGGCTATCGCAAGCCGCGCTGGCTGCGGGTTGCAACGCCAGGAATCGCTGCACCAGCGGGTCGGACTCGTCCAAGACAAGTGCGAGCACATCGACAATTTCGAACAGCGGGCGAGTCTTTAATCCTGCTTCTTCATCGAGGAATTCCTTCAATACCGGCTGTCTTCACTGGGGCAGCTTCAAATCCATCGGCCCGCGCCAACTTAAACGAGAGCTCCATGCCCTTGCCGTCTACCACGCCAAAGTAGAACTCACCACGACCGCTTTCCTTGGCCTCCTTCTTCTTGGCGTCGATGCTACCTTTCTTATAAACAACCAAGCTTACGATCTTAGTGCCTTTGCAGAGCATCGCAAACTTTCTGGGCTTCCCTTTCTTTACATCTTCAAGGAGATCAATGGAGTCCTTACTCATAGCTTTCGTGGCGTCTTGGGTCATCGGCATCCCCTTTGGGCTTGGTGGTAAGTGCTGAGCGTTCGCTTTCAGTTTTGACGTCAGAATATGAAGTACACCGTAGTCAATCTCTACAGGCAATGAAGACAATGAAGAGCCACTGCCGACGGGCAGTGAGTGGACAGGCAAACGCCAAGCGGGACAGGCGACAGGTCATTCCCTGACGAACATGCGAGTTGGCAATTCGCACAGCTAGCGTTAGGAGTTTGTTTGTGGTTGCGAGGACGTTCCATGACTTCGCCAGCAATCCTTAGCGTGATGAAGCGTTGGGCTGCGCTGTGAATGAAGACTCGGAGAAGTGGTTGCGGTAAACAACTTGGCGGGCTTGAGAGAGAATACGAACGAGCTGCTGACCGATACGGCATTTGCATTCCTCGCGATTTCAAATAGGAGTCCGCTGGCGATAAGCTTAACTCTCACGCGACGGAGCGTCCTAGCGGACTCGCCTTGGTCGAGCAAGAACATGGGAATGCCTGCATGGTCTCGTAAGCCGCAGCGCTTTGCCGCATGGGCGGAGCCCGCTTGCTACCGTCGCTCGGCTCTCCGAGCCGAGTACCGAAGTAGTCGAGTTGAAAACAGTCGGTGTTGGTTTTAGACACAAGTATTGGTATGGGTTTTCATCGCCAGAGGCGAGGCATTCAGTAGCCCGGGGTGTAGCTGGCATAGCCAGCGCAACCCCGGGGAACATCGACACGATAGGCTGTGAGTCGCGGAGCGACGGCATTAGCGTGCCATCACCAATTCATTCCGTGCCGCCACAAACAAACGTTCATCAGCATAAAACATAGCGGCACGATCCAACGATGACACCACACATCAGGCGGCATGGTGGCCTTATGCCGCCCGTCCACGACTAACGATCCGTTGCGGGCCGATACCCGTGGTTCCGCTCGCTGACGCTCGCTGCACTCCGGGCTACTAAATGCCTCGCCTCCGGCGATCAAAACAGATCATTTGGTTCGCGCGAACTCTTCGCGCTGCCCGCACAGCCAGAGGCCTGGCTGTGCTACGTCGCTCGGCTCTCCGAGCCGAGTACGGTATTCATCGCCGGAGGCGAGGCATTTAGTAGCCCGGGGTGTAGCTGGCAGAGCCCAGCGCAACCCCGGGGAACATCGACGCGTTAGGCTGTGAGTCGCGGAGCGACGGCATTAGCGTGCCATCACCAAACGATCTTGTGCGCCAGCATCAAACGTTCATCACCATCAAACATTGCGCCACGATCCAACGATGACACCGCAACATCAGGCGGCATGGTGGCCTTATGCCGTCCGTCCACCCTAACAATCCGTTGCGGCCCGATACCCGGGGTTCCGCTCGCTGACGCTCGCTGCACCCCGGGCTACTGAATGCCTCGCCTCCGGCGATCAAGACAGATCATGTGGGTTCGCGCAAACTCTTCGCGCTGCCCGGCACAGCCAGAGGCTGGCTGTGCTACGTCGCTCGCTCCGGCGATCAAGACAGATCATTTGGTTCGCGCGAACTCTTCGCGCTGCCCGGCACAGCCAGAGGCCTGGCTGTGCTACGTCGCTCGGCTCCGTCGATCAAGACAACGTCCTGGTGTATGGTTGCGTGTGTGCTTAGAAGGTTTGTTACTGGTAGTGGCTTTCATTTACAATGAGCGAGACCGTAGCAAGGGAAAGGCACGAAGTGGCACTGGCCAGCAATTGGGACGTTGGTGGCTACGCGCCCCGTTTGTTCTTCAATACAAGAGTGGAAGTCATGAAAACCAGTTGTTTGGTGCGCGACACTTTGCGCGCCGGATTTTGGCTCTCTGGATTTTTGTTCCTAAGCGGTATGGCGAGAGCCGAGGACCATCCGGCGTTTCAACCGGTCAAGGAACTGTTTGCCGCGATGTCTAAACAAGATGGCCAGGCGATGCAGGCGAAGGCAACGGAGGACTTTCAATTGCTCGAACATGGTGAAGTGTGGACGATGCAGAAGCTCGTGGATGCGTCCAGCCTAAGGGTGAGCCGTATGATCGCAAGAACTTCTTCAAGCAGATTCGAGCTCGGCAGGAAGGCGACGTGGTCTGGCTCAGTTATTGGAACAAGGCCGAGTTTCGTCGTAAGAGCGGACTGCGAACCGTCGTTTGGCTCGAAAGTGCTGTGATCGTAAAAGAGCGTGACCGTTGGAAAGTCCAGCTCATGCACTCGACGCGTCTGGAATCGGATAAGCACCCCAAGGATATTGAATGGGTTCCGTTTGAAGTTTCTCCTTGAGCTGTTTAGCTCGCTGAGCGAAGAACCGCGCGAACGCCAGACGCGGCCAAAGCTTTGTTCTTCATGAAGCTCAGAGTTTTTTGGCAAACTCTGCACAACGGTCAGTATTTGATCTGCCAGTTTGGACTCGTTTACCGCGCGAGATAAGATGACGGAGCCTACCAACAGCGACCAGGCAGCGATCGCTCTGCGCCTTGCTTCCCCCTCATCGTTCGCTTCCATTGCGCTAACCAAAAAGTCAATGCTGAGCTTGAAGTTATCTGTAAATGCGGAGCGCACTTCATCATTCCTGGCTCGCAACGGAAACTGCCAGAGCTGCGATGGGACAACCTTTGCCTGGATTGTCGCGATGCTGCTTGCTGCAGTACTTGGTTGCGATTGACGTGAACGAGACCGGGTGCGTATTCGCTTGCCTCCGCCATCTCAACGCTGCTTCCTCAAACGCATGCTGGCAAGCCGCTAGCATCAGCGCCTCTTTCGATTCAAAGTGCCCGTAAAAGCCACCGTGTGTGAAGCCAGCGGCCTTCATCAGGTCGGCCACTCCGATGCCGTCAAACCCTCGCTCGCGAAATAGCTGACTGGCTACGTCGATTATCTGCTGGCGGTTCTTTTCCGCCTGCTCCTTTGAAATTTTCATGCGATTCCCCCTAGGGATGGACAAATCCGCCATTGACTTTAAGGGATGACGACCGTAATCATAGCTGCAATGATGATGCGTATCATCATAAGCGGGCAATGCGAGTCCAGGCCACTGCGCCGTGTCCTACTGGCCCCGGAATTTGATGGAAATCCAAGGAGTTTCTGATGCAATTGACTGGTCGAAGCAATCCGTCCCATGCGTGATAATCCTGGAGCCAACGAGCACGCGTTTGTTCATGGGTTCAATATGTCGGTGATCGAGAATCCTATTCCGACCGCCGTCTGATGGACGAATTGCTTGAGTCGACCGCTTTGGGGGCAAGTGTAACTATGAGGTATGCAGAGTGAATCTCAACGATCATCCGACTGTCAGGGGTTTCCTTGCTCAATCATCCCCAGAGGGCGCAGCCAACCACAGTAGACAGCCACTGGGATGCGCAGTGGCTGAGGCGGGCAGCCGGATCTGCGAGTTACGGCAGACAGTGCCACTTGGTTAGGCTTCCTTGCCAAGGAACGTAGCCTGCTGTGGGCACTGCTGCGCCGGAAGATTCGCATTCAGGGGTCGCCGAAGTTGCTCGTCGCATTTGGCAAATGTTTTTCCCTCGTAAATGCTTAGAAGGCAATCGAATGACGCACCGAAGACGCGTGGTAATCACTGGCATGGGAATGGTGACGCCTGTGGGAATGTCGACCACGGAAACCTGGACAGCTCTGCTGCAAGGTCGATCGGGCATTGGTCCGATCACCGCCTTCGACGCATCGGCATTTCCAACTCGCATCGCTGGTGAAATTCGGGGACGGTAGAACCATCGAAAACTGGATCTCAAGCGATTCCGAAAGCAAGATCGCTTTGCCCAGCTCGCGCTGGCAGCCGCATCGGAAGCGATCGATGATGCGGATCTTGATAGCGCCAACATCGGTCGTGAACGGAAAGCCGTGTGTATGGGATCCGGCATAGGCGGGATGGGCACATTTGAAGTTGAGTCGCAACAATATCTTCAGCGTGGTCACAAACGCATTAGTCCGTTTATGACTTCCCAAGATGATGCCAAACGCGGCTAGTGCTGCAATCTCGATTGAGTTTGGGTTGCATGGACCCGCGCTGACACTATCGTCGGCGTGCGCATCCTCGAGTGATGCCATCGTAGCCGCCTGCGATTTGATTCGAGGCTCGCGGGCTGATGTGGTTATCGCTGGTGGCGCCGAGTCGACCATCACGCCGGTGGCGCTGGGGGGCTTTGTCTCCGCGCGTGCGCTTTCGCAGTGCAACGATATTCCCGAGCGCGCCAGTCGACCGTTTGATCAAGCGCGAGATGGATTTGTATTGTCCGAAGGCGCTTGTGGTTTGATTCTCGAAGAGCTTGAGTCCGCCCGACGTCGCGGCGCGAAACTGTACGCTGAAGTATGCGGAGTGGGTCAGTCGTCGGACGCTTACCACATCACCGCCCCATTGCCGGACGGTGCAGGTGCAACTCGCGCGATGCGTGCTGCCCTTGAAGACGCTCAGCGGACGATTACCGATATCGACTACATCATGCCCATGCTACCATACATCTCTTGGCGACCTGGCCGAAACTCAAGCAATTCGGGCTGTGTTTGATCATCACAGCTCTCAATTGCTCGTCAACGCCACGAAGAGCATGATCGGTCATACGCTCGGCGCGAGCGGAGCCATCGCTGTGGCGGTCACCGCTTTATCCCTTCGAGATAGCCTAGTCCACGGCACGCTGACTTAGAAAAGCCGGAAGCACTTTGCAACTTCAAGTATCTCGGAACGCAGGTTCAAGAAGTGGCGATACGCCATGCTCTGGTCAATAGCTTTGGCTTCGGCGGGCACAACACCAGCATTTTGCTATCCAAGCTCTGAGTCTGTAACAAGCCGGACAACATGTCTCGGTTGAATGGTCATTGTCGGGCTTCGATTCCAGTTTCAATAGCGGTGATCGTTAGGCATCCGGCTTATAGAATTGTCCCAGCGAATCCACAAATCGTCGAGCGTCGGTAGTTCGGCCGTTGCTTGCTGGGGAAAGCACCGCAACAATAGGAAATCGCTCCGGAGTCAGGCACATGATGATAATCATCATCGCTTTGAAAGGATTTTGAATCACATCAGGAAGTTGCTACCAACCTAATTCATATTGTAACGTGCCGCATGCATGAATTCGATCAAGAGATCATCGAGTCCGTTCAGCGTGATTTGTTAGCTCGGGCGGGACCTGAAAAATACAATACGCTGGTTCGTTGTTATTCCGAAGTCATGGAGCGACGGAAGCTGAGGTTCTGGCAGCAAGAACTCTTTGAAAGCTACATTCGCCAATCATCGATGACGATTGATCCGCTGTCGCTCTATGAACAGGTATTTGCCAGAGCCAACGCAGTTGCCGTTGTTGACAAGCCGTTTGTCTATCCGGTTGAGCCTCACGACGCGCTAGCCTTCGCAGTTGCCCGTTCGGATGCGGCGAAGATTCGTGAATGCTTACATATAAATCCGAACCTTTCGGAACTACTTGCAACACAAAAACTGCCGACTTGGATCGGGTGCAATCCGCACTATGCGCCTAGCGATTTGAAAAACTGATCTATACGAAAAGAGGCTTCCTCAGCCAAAATTGATTGTTACTACGCAGTCAATTACCAAGGGAAGCCTCATGGACGTACAAGTTAAGGCAGGAAGCCTCGTTCGCACAATCGTGGATCGCGAAATTTCTGGCATGGTGGGGAAAATTGTTTCACAGTTGCGGTCGGAGATGACTTCAGTTGTGTCCAATTTTCTCTCTGCGGGAATTTCGGCGGCAGGCATGCACAAGCTGGAGCACCACTTGGCGGAGTGTACCAGAGAATCGGCTCGAAAGATCTTGCAGTGGTTGGTAACGAACGTTGAGCCCGAGTTGGACGAGATGCCTAGCGTAATCAAGCATGAAGGCAAGAACTTTCGTCGGCTGTCTGAGAAAGCAGATCGGAGCAGTGTGGTTACATACTTCGGCAACATCGAGTTGTATCGAGCTCGCTATCGTCAGGGACGTGATGGCAAGACGATCTTCCCGCTTGAACTGTTGCTCGGTATCGAGGCTGGGTTCACGCCAGCGGCTGCCAACCTGATAGGCAAGCAGTTTGCGACTAGCGGTAGCTCTCAGGGACGTACCAGGGAGATGATTCTCGAACGAACTGGTGTCTCTATTGGCAACGAGAAGCTACGCAACCTCATCGGCGTACTGGCCCAATCGTTCGAACCTCTTCGCGAGGCGACGCAATTGCAAGAGCTGATGCGGCTGATCAAAGATGCCAAGAAAAGCAAGGAAACTCCCGTGCTTTCCATTAGTCGCGATGGAGTCGCCCTGGGACTTGCTCCATTGAGCATCTTCGAAATGGCTGGCGTGGCGAGCATTTCGGTCTTGAGCAATGGCAAGAAGCTTGGCACGGTGTATCTGGCCAACACGCCGCAAGCCAACCAGGAAGATCTATCGCGCGACCTGACATCGCTATTAACGGAAGTCGTGAGAGCATGCGGCAGCGACATACCGAAGATCGTCTATGTAACAGACGCGGGCCAAGATTGAAACCGCCTACTGGAAGAATGTACTTCGAAAGTTCTTCGTCGATGGAGTAAGAATCCCGATAGTCCGAGTCGTAGATTACTATCATGCCAGCGAACGACTAACCACAATCTCAGAAGCTCTAAAACTGGATGCCAATGATCGAACCGAATGGCTCTCTCGTATGCGCAAGACCTTGCTGGAACCCGGCGGCCATGGACGCGTACTACGATCATTGCTCACATGAAGGCAACCTATGGCTATAAATCTGCATTGGCTGGCGATGCACGAAAAGCCGAGACATACCTTCGAAGATACAAACGCTTTATGGACTACGAAGGTGCAAGATCGCAGGGTTTCCCGATTGGCAGCGGAATCGTCGAGTCAGCTTGCAAGCAGATCGTCAGCGAACGAATGAAGCTATCGGGGATGCGATGGCACCGAGAAGGAGCGCAGCAAGTGATGTCACTTCGCTGCATACTCCTGAGCAACATTTGAGCAAAGTCTTTGGTAAATGGCTACAATCAAAACCTACCGTCATGATCTTATGCCCAGTTGAATCGTGAAAAATCACTTACCGACATGCGCATCAGCCGGACCGCACCCCTTGGATCGTGTGCGAGGCGGGCAAACACGCTGCTCCTGAAATAGTACGACTGCTTGTGGAACTTGGCTGCGACATCAATCAATCCGACTCTAATGGATTCACAGGTCTGTGTTGGGCTGTATCATCAGGCCGGTACGATGTTGCGACACCTTTCTGGAGCTTGGTGCTGATGCGAACAATGGGTTGCCGCTCTTTGCTCTTTTTTTCGCGAACGAAGACCCCGTGATGATGGCTAGGTTGTTGGTTCAGTACGGCTCGGACCCACATCAAAGGAAATGGATTGACGAGCGCCCTGTTGACCTCGTGAGTAGAGCAATCTGGGCGGGACTAAGTGAACTAGCCGGACTATTTTCGCGGGATAGGTGTTCGGCCTGTGGATGTTTCGAGTGGCAATGCAGCTCGCGGAAAGTGGCCATGCGATAGACAATAACTGGGCCGTCGTCTCCGATGATTCGTCCGCAAACAAGTTACCGGATTGCTCACGAAAATCCCTGTGTTTCGCGAGGTGGGTTTTGAAAGCGGTAGGTTGCTTCTGGATGGTCCCTAAGCGTCGATGGTTGTGCGGTAGATTAGACCTTCGCGGGAACTGATTTGACCATGTAAAGCGAGCCACCACCTTGCGCGTCTGCAGGGTAGACGGCTGGCTGAAGCCGAATTTTACCATAGACTGCCCGAGCTCGTGAATTGCTTTGTTGTACCTCAAGCGTAAGCTTGCAGCACTCCGTTTGCTTAGCCTCTTCTAGAATTGCTTCGAGCAGCAATCGACCTATCCCTTGTCCTCGGTGGGCGGGGGATACATAGAAGTCGCTTACATTGATCAGCGGCTTGGCAGCAAAAGTTGAGAAGCCCCTGAAGCATGTCGCAATTCCGTAGGGCTGGTCGTCGACCAACGCCGGAAGATCAACGTAGTTGGGTGTGCACGTAAGCCAGAAATCAGATGGCTGCGTGCGAAGTCAGTAAGCGGTTTTGCGTCACCCATAGTGTCAGCGGAATAGGCGTCCATCAGGCTGACAACGGCACATTGATGTTGATAGTCGCTTAGGTCAGCTTTCACAATTGCGATTGCGTTCATGGATATTACTTTACGTCACGTGTGACCTAGACCGGTTGGAGCACAGCAAGGTTGGCTTTGGAGCGAAGGAGCTTCAGCACTGCGATAAAGCAAAACGCGTAAATGAGTAACTGAATTGAGAATTGCCTAATACTCGTCCAGTAATACACTTCAACCAGCCACTGCGGATCCACCACCTTATCTTGAGCCGCTATGGCGAACGGTGTGGCGATCGGCAACGCTACCATGGCGATCATCATTGCCGCTAACGACAATCGTGGATGACGATCGAAAACACGAGACACCCTGGCGTGCGAAATTAGAACCAGCACGGCAATCCAGAATAGGATTTGAACGAGCGTGGCACAACTCCAGCAGCCGTCGAGCCTGCCCCTGCGTATGCCATAACGGTCAAAAGACTGGATACGATCGCGGTTGACAGAACTCCGCACAGGCTAACTCCAAGGTAACCGAGCAGCATCCAAGCCAGCCGTTCTTGATTCATTCCCAGCAGATCGTTTTTCTGGAATTCCGCAGCTAGCGTTCGCGCATAACCAAGGCGTTTCATTGCAACCGTGAAACCTTCCTCATCGCTCAATCCCTTTCCATTGAGTTCAGAAACCGATTCTCGCAAGTGCGACTCAAGTTCGTCGATGCGATCTTCGCTCAGCGAACAACCTTGTTGAAAGGAACGTCTCCAGTCGAGAATTGACTGTTCTAGGTCAAACATGCTCTCGCCCCCCAAGTCGCTGTTAGTGTGTTGTGAATCGTGCTCCATTGCTTTCGTTCGACTTCCAGCGCCTTGGTTCCAGCGGCGCTAAGTCGGTAATACTTGCGTTTCCTGCCATTCTCACCTACTTTCCATGACGAGAGGATGAGCTTCTCGTTTCCAGTCGGTGAAGGACCGGATAGAGCATCCCTTCGGACCACTCCAGCTCGCCGCCTGACCGCTCACGAACCTGTTCAATGATCGCGTAACCGTAACTTTCGCCCTTTGCCAGGATGGCTAGAAGCATCGGTCGGGTAGACGCTGCAACCAACTCTTTGGAAATCACGACTTGCCTCCTCACAGAGAACAACATGGCCTAGCACTGCTAGGTATAATACCAAGCAACCTTAGGTATGGCAAGCATGCGTTGAACAGTTTCGAATCTGGAGCAAGCATCAGGGGCAGCCAATTTCGGTAGCGAGATGGAGGAGTGCCTATTTGGATTTCGGTCCAAAGCCATAGCTTGGACCGTCACGACGCGTCGATTCCGGCTGTTGTTGCACTTCCGTTTTTGCGGCAGGTTCATTCTTGGGCGCACGAACAAACTCTGTCTTGAAACCTTCTGGCGTTTCGAAACTGAAAAGAGATTCGTCAAGTTGCACGTTGTAGTCAAAATCTGACACGTCTCAATCAAATGCGGATCGCTTCCAGCAGAGAACTTTTCGACAAGCACCGGAAGATCACTATTTGGATTGACCCAGATGGTGAAACTTGCCTGCTTGTCTTTTACGGTAAATCCTTTCGCCGCAACAGCTCCAATACTCTTCACTTGGTGATTTTCTGATTCACGCGATAGTTTCAGTTCGGAACGGGAGAGTTGTGCTATGACGTTGAAGCCGTCTGGCACGTCCAGCCCCTCTGTAATACGAGCCTTCATTTCCGCTGGATTCACTTCCATTAACTTCTTCTTGTCAGCATCGAAAACGAGTAAACACCGCTCGGCTGTTCGAGCCGACAAGCATTCGACTCTGACAGATAGACTTGCCACTTGATCGATGTTTTGCTTTCGCCAGAGATCGTGACGGTGTAGGACGCTGTACGAACTCTCTTCAGCGATTCTTGTACCTGAGCGAAAGCACTGGAACTACCGACGGGACTGAACACACTGCCATCGCGATAGTTGCGGCGCAAGCGCCTAGCACTCCAAGACTCTTCAACATAAAACGTCTCCGTTTCCAGAGAGGATTAGCTTGACTATCGATAGGTCTTGTGACGCGTTCACATGTCGAGTCACCGTGTTGTCATTGGCTGTCTTACTGACTAGGCGATGCAATGTTCACTGCCTCAAACCGAGGGCAATTGTCGGCGAATAGCTGCTCTAAATCGTGGTCTCACTGGGGAGAGCTTGCCCATTTCTTGGTGCGGATCGATTCATGAGTACCTCTGTCTCCGAGTGTTTACTGGTGGTTGTTTATGAGCGCTGGAAAGTGTCTTCTAGTAGACTGATGGCCCTGGCAAGCTGTGACTTGATGGTGCTAGGCGGCTTCTTCAAGAGCTCTGCTATCGCATGGAATGTCATGCCTTCGTCGAATCGCAACGAGACAAGAGTTCGTTGCATGGGCGATAGCTTCGTTAGCGCGAGCTTAAGTTCGTCGGCAGCTTCCGCGTTTAACAGGCTTTCCAATGAGCTGTCTTGAGATGCCGCGTTGTTTGCGGGTAGTAGGCTTGACAGCAATCGCCTTTCTCTCGCATCCTGCCGCACTCGAGTTAATGACTCATTGACGATGCAACGTGTGAGCCAGGCAGCCGGCTCAGCAAGCCGACTCAGATCGTGAATCTCGGTAATCAACCGCAAAAGAACATTGTTTCTGGCATCCTCTGCAGTGGACTGGCAACCGAGAATCGATAGGCGATTCGTGCGAGTCTTTGTTCGTGCCTGCGGACGAACGTCTCGAGCGCTAAGTGGTCGCCATCCGCAAGGCCGCCAGAAGTTCCCGATCGTGCCGCGAGATTGTTGACTCTTTCGAAGTCGAAGGCTTGTCGGTTTCCATGGGACTTCTGCGGTATCAACTTAGTGCTGGAACAAACTAATGACGCGCAGAGTTACAATTTGGGACGAAGTTAACCGCTCAATCGTTTTTTGTTGCCCTCGCCTCCGTCCAGGAATCTTCACGCCTGGGATAGTCTCAATTCGACCACAACTGGTGCCATCGGTGGTGGCTCACTAGGTTTCATTTGACCTGTACCGTTTGACGTTTCCAACAAGGTACGGCCATTCGTTCCTCGCGATCATTCTCGCTAAACTCAACTTGTTCCACGGGTCTGTTCCCAAAACAACGAACCGAAAAAGGCAGAGTCGCCATAAAGCCAAAGGTAACTAAACCAGTGAACTCTCTGCCCCACTTCCAGAACTCGATCGGATTGCGACTATGTTGGATACCCTAAAGCTGTCTTCACTCATCGCGCTGCTATTAGCAACCAGTACAAGCACCGTGCTTTCACAGCATGCTAATGCGAGTCAGCCACAGATCGGTGCGGTACTCGATGACTCCGGAAGATGTTAGATATCCAGTCACCGGTGTTGTCGTTGATGTTACCAAGCCTCCCTATAACGCAAAAGGAGACGGGATGCATGATGACACAGATGCCATTCAACGCGCGCTCACCGACAACATGGGTCTTCACAAATTGCTCTATTCCCCGAAGGCACTTACCTGATCTCAAATACATTGCAGTGGTCGAATAAGAACTCGAGTGGCCGAAACGCGTGGGGCAAGAACTTCTTGTGTGGTCAGAATGTGAACAAGACCACCATTCGGCTCAAGGAAAACAGATTTACCGACAGACAAAAACCGCAAAGTATGATGTGGTGCGGCGGCTTCGGTTCAGCAGACTGGTTCCACAACTATGTCGAGAACATCACATTTGAAATTGGACGGAATAATGCGGGCGCGATCGGGTTGCAGTTCTATTCGAACAACTCTGGTGCGATACGCAAATTGCCGTTTCGTTGCTGGCGAGGGTGACGGTATCGTAGGACTTGATTTAGGGCATCGTGATATGAATGGCCCACTTCTTGTCAGCAACTGCGAAGTGATCGGTTTTGATCGCGGCATCAGCACCGCTCGGGCAGTCAATGGTCAGACTTTTGAATACATCACTCTTCGGGGGCAACGTCGCTTTGGATTCGACAATGAGGGGCAGTCGATCGCAATTCGAGGACTATTGAGCGAGAATTCGATACCAGCAGTTCGTAGTTATGGCTCGTTATGTTTGGTTGATGCCAAACTCGATGGTATTGCAGAATCAAGCCGTTGGCGGCAGTTATCAACTACAACGGCGGTCGCATATTTCTACGAGACGTTGTCACATCACGTTACGCACGGGCGGTCGGAGACGTCATAACGCCGGACTGGTTCGCGGTTACTCGTATCAACGGAGAAGATAAGGTAGGCAGCCTCGGACCAAACATCAGCGAATACTGCTCGCATCCTGCTACCACCGCATTTCCCGTAGAAGCATGGCCGCTGAAATTGCCCGTCGAAGAACCGCCGCAAGTTCACAACGATCCGGTCGAACAATGGGCCAACGTCGATGAATTCGGCGCAGATCCATCAGGGGAAAGAGACTCATCTGCGGCTATACAACAGGCCATGAACTCCGGGCGTCGACAATCTTCTTGCCTGGATTCTATGCGATGAACTCCACAGTCACAGTTGGCCCAAAGTGCGGCGTGTGGTTGGAGTTGGAGGCTGGATTGATTATCAAGGGAAAGCCAAGCCAGATTTTCGTATCGTTCATGGAGAATCGCCAGCGGTAGTGTTTGAACATTTTTCATACATCCACGGTGGAGTGGAAATCGATACCAACCGAACGATTTACTTTCGCAGTGTAGCGGACTGCGATTTGACATTTGGCTCCAACGCAAGCAACGGAGCATTGTTCCTGGAAGATGTGGGACACACCACTTAAGGCTGAAGAATCAGCGAGTGTGGCGAGGCAACTCAATGGTTGAGAACGAAGGGACTCATGTTGTCAACGACGGAGGGCTATTGTGGTTGCTAGGTTACAAAACCGAACGTGGTGGCACTCTTCTTGACTCGCGTAACGGCGGAAAGAGCGAGATTTTGGGTGGCTTTAGCTATACCACGACCGCAGGCAAACTGGCACCGATGTTCGTTACTCGAAATGCCTCGGTATTCACCTTCTTCAACGAAGTATGCTACAACGGCGATCCGTTCGCCACTCTAGTCGAGGAGTCCCGAGACGGGGACACCAAGACACTCGGGAGAGAAAACGCCCACACAGCACCCTATTCCGCTAGGTACTGACTCGAGTAGTGGCTACTGCAGTCGGAAAACAGGGAAAAACTCTCTGTGATCAAAACGAATCAGCATTCCAATTCGCTTCGTAATGAGGTTTGGAACGAGACAATGAACTTGGACTAATCATCCGCGCCCTTTCTTGCTAACTCGGATTCTGGATTGGCTGAACGTCTTGTTCTGGCGAATGGACACGAGTGATTTGCATGTCAGACGATCCAATGATCAGCCTTGTGTCTCGAGCATGGAGTAACCAGTTCCATAGCCATCGAGCACCCACCAGAATGCGATTACGAAACTCGACCGATGAACATGATGTGTACAACGGCCCACAACAACCAGGCGATGAAGCCATAGACCTTAACGCCGAAGACCTCGCCAACCGCGCGCTGCTCGCCCGATGGTTGCGAGCGAGCCCTTATCAAAGTACCGGAATGGTGCTCGCTTATTCGGCTTGGCTTTACCTTCAATTTCACGGCGAAGTAAGTTGCCAACGTACTGCCCCGTTTGAATGGCACCTTGTGCTACACCGGGAACCAGTTTGCCGGTAGTAGCCTCCTTGTGCGAAGCCATATCGCCGATAACAAACACATTGGAATGTCCCGGGATACTGGCAGTCATTACCAACAACGACGCGGCCTGCTCGATCTAGTTCTGTTCCCAACTTTTTTGCCTAGGCTGTTCCCCTGGACTCCGGCAGCCCAAAAGATGTTTTGTGATCGAAACTGCTCATCGCCAATGGTTACCACGCCAGGTTTGATGTCCTAACCCGTGAGTTCAATTTGACCTCAACGCCCATGTCGTTAAGTTGCTTGAGTGCGTTGGCGGAAAGCTCTGGAGCAAAGGTACCGAGCAAGCGATCCAGCACCTTCGACGAGAATTACTCGAGCCGAAGTCGTATCGATGTTCGAACTCGCTCGGAAGCGACTTGGCTGCGATTTCTTTGATCGCACCTGCCATTTCGACCCCTGTTGGTCCGCCACCGATAATCATGAATGTGAGTTTGGCTTGGCGAATCTCCGGATCATCTTCGTATTCCGCTTCTTCGAATGAGAGATGATTCGCTTGCGGATCTCGATA